>LUGF01043647.1:16378-27891 GCA_001625245.1 Calycopis cecrops
ACCGCCAACTTCCTGACTCCGGACTGTTATTAGAAACTGAAAAATCCCAATAACAATTTTTGGTCCGACCCGGGATTCGAACCCAGGACCTAACGTCTGTTGTTGAACACGCTTACCACTAGACCACGAGGCAGTCAAACATGATCGAGAACGCAAGCATGCATGCATGCAGCCGAATTGGCATGTCACGACCGGGGAGATACCTCTCGGTTACACGACACCGGCTTAAAGAGACAGTTATTCTGTCGCGCTTCGTGCGGTGTGTAAGTAGGCGGTGGGCCTTGAGGGGGGGAGGAGGGTAATGCATCGTGTGGCTCATATAGGAGGAGGAGGAAGGGCAATGTTGTGTAACCTCATTTTGGACGTCTATGGGCGTCGGTAGTCATGAAAACGGCTCCGACTGCTCGTCAGCTTGTACTATAAAAAACGTGGTCACCAATCCTTTATGGGTTGGTGGTGTGGGGCTTGCGGCACCAAGTTTTTATAGTATAGGGAGAAAACGAGCAATCGGAACCTTTGATGGCTACCGACTCACAAATCCGCACGATTTCTAAGCAGATGCTATGATCTCCTCTCCTTCTCCACTCCGATGGAGCACTGGTCACTAACTATACGAAACGCGACGTAGTCGTCACTTTTTAGTGTCGTGTGAGAGAGGGACCTTGTGCCAGTCCAATTGGGCTGCAATGGAGCCCAATTGGACTGGAATGGATGAAGGAACGTAATCGTATCGCCTCGAGCCTTTCAGTATTCTTTGTATGAAACTCCATACTGCAGCGCACACTAATGGGAAACGTAAAGTAATCACCTCGCCTCCAAAAGCGTAGACGATACGGTGCCGATCCCTTTGATAAGTGTGCGGTGACCATAAAGCACCTTGGTACAGTACTATGCAGTGAGATTATCGTTCTAGCAACATGTGGCGTGGCGCTAAGCGCCTCCATCTCATGCTCTTTAGTCCCCCTTTACAAGAGGGGTACAGGTTCACCTTAACTTATATGTGTGTATATTTATTTATCTATATATAAAACTCAAACGTGACATAGCCATCTATCAACGCACAGCCCAAACCACTGGACAGATCAAGCTGAAATTTGGCATCCAGGTAGATGTTACAACGGCATACAACGGCAACGTTAGGCATCCGCTAAGAAAGAATTTTCAGAAATTCAACCCCTAAGGGGGTGAAATGGGGTGTTGAAGTTTATCTGGATTTCGTGGTTGAAACCGCGGGGCACAGCTGTTACTTTATAAACTAAATGTATCTTTTTTTGTTTGTCTTTGTTTTTATTTACTTGCCTATTCCATTTGTGTTTTTGTCATATTATACGTGTATATGTTAAATTTGTTCGATCATCACCTTTTCTTGTACTTTATTATCATCACATTATAAGTTAATAATGAATGTATTTTAATATGCATAATTTGCGAAACAGAATAAAAGTGACTAATAGCAGCTAAGGCGAGTGATGTTACGATCAATGCGATGATATATTGAGATAGAAGAATAACGCGTTACAATGTAATACCTAAGAGTACATACATTCGTTTTTGTAATAAAGTGCGACCCTCGTCGGGCCATCTGGACCAAAACGAGAGAAAAATTGTTAGGGGTCTGCGGCCGGTCAATTAGTGATGTCTGCGAAATGTCACGCTACTGATTCCTTTTACTGCGCCATGTTTCTGCCGCCCTGGTACTTTTCTTTACGTTAGCTTTGAGATATAGATATAGATCATAACTTAGTGCCTAAATATTATAATATTTAGGCACTAAGTTGCTTGGCTTACAAAGGGCATGAAATACCCATGTTATTACGCAATACCTACAGGTATTTATGAAAAAAAATGTTTTTCATTTGTTTGCTAACTGCTGTGCATTTTTGTTACCCTGGTACTTTATTTTAGGTTGATTGGTTTAGCGATGGATTTTTTAAAATATCTAGTGTCTAGTTGAATTAGGCCGGCACCAACGGGGAGGTACCTCTCGCTCACACGAGACCGGGGTAAAATAACAGCGATGCAGTGGCGTTTCGTGCAGAGTGTAAGTAGCTGGTGGTCCATGGAGGTGGGTGGAGGAAGGAGGACAACGCAGCTGTATAAACTTTATGCGAATGTTTATGGGCGTCGGTGGTCATAAAAATGACTCCAACTACTCGTTTACCCTCTTAAACTATAAAAAATAGAAACAAAAAGAAAGCTTAAGTCTATCTTGGCCCATCGAAAACTAAGCTAATCGAAATCAAAGTTCGTCCTAGTTCTTAAAAGCCCTTAGCCATTCCACGTTTCATGGCATAGTCGCTAGGGATAATTTTCTCTTTCCAAAAATGACCTCCAACTTCCAGGGCGCTTGAATAAATCAAGCGCTTTCATCGCTTCATCTGTGCAGCCCCTAATGAAGGCAGCGCCGCACGATTAAGTATTTAAAATCACCGAGCGAGTTCGTGAATTGTTGGCGTGTCGGTGAGAGGTAATTGACATTCCATACCCCCTTCGGAATTCTCTGACGTCATACTTTATAACCTCATATAAGGGCCGCATACACGGTACGATTTGCAATGTAAAAGCCCGTATACACGTTACTATTAGCCTTTTCCCTTTTTTTATTTTTTATTTCTAAGTCGTAACTGAAGCTGAAAATTGAACTAGCAATAATTTAGCTGTGCAGGAAATATAGTTAGCACTTTAACAGTCAAAACGTGCCCTAGTGTAAACGTGCCCTAAGCCCCCTAAAACACGATAAACAATGACAAAGACAGGGAAGACAAGCGTAAAGTGACTGCTATGCTGTCGCGATTCGTGCGGTGTGTAAGTAGCCGGTGGCCCATGGAGTAAGGCGGGCGAAACGTCGCTACGGCGTACGCGTAGTTATAAAACGACGATATAATAAACTGCACTAGACTTTGTTTTACGAAATTCAATTTACGTTCAACCACATCTACCGATTTTTCTGCGGTTCCGAAATTTGAATGTTAAAATGACTGAAACTTCGGAAAGTAAGGAATTAGCGGCTATATGTAATAATAATAATAATTAAATAGTTAACTGCAATGAAATAAATAAATAATAATATCTGTGGATTTATTACCCTACGTTAGCCTAGCCCCGTGCTACATACGAGTAAGTACTGTAAGGACTTGTGTTTCGGATGCTAGACAACGGAAATATATTTAATATTTTGTAAATTTAAGATAATATATTTAAGATTTTTACTATAGTAATCCATATAATATATAACATAAATAAATATAAATAAACGATATATAGTAACTAATTGGAATAAAATACGTAGCAAAAACATATTTTCCCTTGGTCCAGCGGGGGTGTGATAATACAGATTATATGTCCGTTAATTAAATATTGGGGTGCGGGGTAAAAAGTAGGAATCAGCTGGTCAGCGGTCTGGCCCGCCCCCTCCCCACGATTTTTCTGTCAGCAGTTATGTGTTTAATCGATATGTGTTTTGTGCGTTATGCTGTCGCGCTTCGTACAGTAATGGCTATGGGCAACGGAGGCGAGGGCAATACGGTCGCCAATTTATACGGATGTCTATGGGCGTCAGTATAGACCGCACGAAGGGCGACAGCACAGCTGTCACTTCACTATTTTATTTACAGACCGTGGTCCATAGAAATTTTATTACAAACAGCTTAAAATTAATTTTAGTTGACACATAAAGTAAATCTCCTATTTACTTTTTGTGTCAACTAAAATTAGTTTTGCTGTCTCCAGGAGGCTCACCAAATCCTCAAATCATGGAGTTTCTTTGGTAGTTTGGTACTTTGGAGTACCTTTGGGAAGAGGTGCCACACTGCATGTTCGGGTGCAGCCGAGTTGGGCCAGCACGGCCGGGGAGGTACCTCTCCCTTACACGAGACCGGCGTAAAGTGACAGCTGTGCTGTTGCGTTTCGAGCGGTGTGTAAGTATCCGGTGGCCCATGGAAGTGGGAGGAGAGAGGAGGGCCGCGCATCTGTACAGCCTCTATGCGGATGTCTATGGGCGTCGGTAGCCCTAAAATGGCTTCGACTGTACCTATACCATAAAAAAAAACCTGTCAATCGGGGATGATCCAGTCGATCCCAAGCATCTTCAGAACTCGAGCTCTTCCGGACTCTCCGCAGTTGAGATACTTTTTGCGTATTACCCCACAGAAGTTTCCTCTGGCCCTGGAGGAGAAGGGGGGGCAACGCATCAATATAAGCTCTACGCTGATTTCTATGGGATTCGGTAGTTATGAATGTGGCTCCGACTGCTATTTTGCCCCTTATAATATAAAAAAAAACTCTGGCAACGGCAAACACGATGAAATTTAATTAAATTTATCTGGAAATGAAGACAAAGGTTATATTTAATTGAATCTGGCAGCTGCTACAAAGGTTATGCGGGTGAAACAGGGAGGCACTGATAGTAAATATCCACGAACCATTTCGAGATACTTTCGGCGTTATTATTATCTACTTTTTTACTTTTTATTTTTTTTTACTTTATTTTTAATGACCTTTATTTTTACAGACTTTTTAGACCATGAGCCAGTGTGTTCATGACTGCCGACGCTTATCGACATCCGCACTGAGGCTATACAAATGCGCTGCCCTCCTTCCCCCTCCCCCCTTCATGCATCACCGGCTACTTAGATTAATTAGCAATGAATTATGCAAATGCTAATTATTCCATCACTTCATACCATAGCTGAGCAAGAAGGATTTACGAGATTCGTGCTATCTGTAAGTTTCCGGTGGACCATTCGATTAGGCGCAACACGTCTGCGACTCATACTGCATATGTGTAGACGTTGATGGTAATCGAAATGATCCTGATTTTCTTGTGCCCCTTTACATAATTAAAATACCCTTTAAATATCCTCGCGAGCGAAGCCGGCGGCGCGGCTAGGTCTGTGATGGTAAAATGCCCTTTGATGCTCGGCCTCGATTGTTTGTCTTTAATCAGGATTTCATTTGATATTCATTAATACTTGTTGAGCGTGGGGTGGCTTCAGCTACGCTAGCTGTTGCCGGCGGCTTTGTCTGAGTTTATTAAATGAAAATTTATAAATAGGTATGCTTTTACAAGCGTAAAATCTATGAGTTTCGTTTTTGTGTAAAACAACTTTTGTATTATTTCAGATTGTTTTATTTTATAACTGCCAAATTTTATTGAAAACCCTTGCGAACACGGAAGAAAATTATTAGGTACTAGCGGAAGCCCGTAACTTCGTTTACGTGAATTCGTATTTTTACCGCAGTCAGTAGTTCGCATTTGGCAGTAGTTCCAGAGATTAGCGCGTTCAAACAAATAAACTCTTCAGCTTTATATTATTAGTATAGATTTGTAGGACGGGACCCCTAAGTTTCTTGGTCTTTGTTAATGGTGGCCACAAATATCCTCCGATCCTAGTAGGCTTTTGAAACCTGTCACACCTCCGGCTTTTTTGGTAATGGACTCACAATTGAATCTATTCATAATTATTATTTTATACATTACACGTTTGCCGCCTATTTCTATACAAGTCATGTGTAATGTATGTGCAAAACATAGTGTTGTAGTAAAAAATGTCTTAAATGAGAATAAAGTGTTCGCTACCTATTGAAACATTTACTTACCAAATAAAATAAATTTCAAAAAGACGGTTTTCGATATAAATGTGTGTATTGTAAAAATCTATTTTTTATTATGAATTCCATGTCTGCACTAATGATGGATATCTATGGGGTTGCTAACTGTCATTACGCTTCCAATATAACTATCCTATAATGCTATATGCGTTTCCATATAGCTTAGAATAGAGTAGTAAAAACTATAAAATTTCAAGGAAGTAAAAAGCTTTTAGTCTGGGAAAACGGACTTACAGTTAGAAATAAACGGTCCCTTTGTAATATAGTTCACGCTGGTCGCAGCTAGAAACACACAATTAGTACACTCATATAATAATTATCTAGCCAACCTGTGCTCACTTAGCTACGCGATAATGCCCGCAATAGAATTACCCAACAGGGGTGAGTAAAACTAAACAGCTAGAAATAAAACATATTGAAAAAAATATGCTGTAGAGTAACATATTCAAGAGAGAATAGTGTTAGTTCTGATACTTAAATAATTATAATAATCGCATAAGCATTTCTGAAGATCTACAAACAAAGATATGTAAACTTTACATATTTAAGTAATATTACGGAGTATAGATTTCTGTCAAACATACACCGTAGCAGGTATATGACGATAATCTAGATCGCACGCTTCTCGTATTGCGAAATCAAAAAGTATTTTAGGAAGAGCGAAAGATAAACTCAGGTGCTCAACCCCCTAGATTACCCCTAAGCCCCTGAAGGGGTTACAAAAGCAACAATGGTACCGCCAACCGACCCCTTTGTCCTCCGAATTAATATTTAAACAAGATTCCACTAGGGATGACCGTGGATTTCATCGATATCCATATTTACGATTGTTTTTTCAGCTATTTAAAATTGCATGTACCTACGCTAAAGTTAGAAATCGATGACGTATATTCTCAGAGCCTTGGAGAGAAATTTGTTCTTTACGTTAACGTATTCGTAAAGCACGTATTAGACCCTGTTCAGATGAAGCGTTTTACGCGCGAATCGGCTCGCGCGTCGTTCTCGACGCGACCACGGCGCCCGAGAATCTCAACAGATCAATCAGATAAACGGATAAACAGACAGACAAACAAAAAGTTAATAAACATTGAAAAGAGTTCTAATACTATTTTAACATTGCCCCCAATTAGTTTTTTGTACATATATTCAATGTACAGACACACGAATTTTACTGTTTTATTTTATGTATACATGAGTTTATTTCTTAGAAACAGCCGTGTTTCTAATGTGAAAGGTCCGCAACGACGTAACCGTCGTATTGGCGAGCCGATACGACCTCGGGTTCTTGAAAAAGCCTACCTTTGTCTGAAATGCCGGCAACGCTTCTGCCATACCATGGGTTGTTCGGATGCTTATGATCGGCGGTAGTTATCACCTGCTCGTTTGCCGTATCCTGTAAAATAGTGATAAAGCGTTTCTGTTTCACAGTTTACACGATTTTACTCACATTTTTTCAAACCTTAATTTTTAGTAACCCAAGTGAACCCAACAAATATTGTATCTTTTTCAATATCATCGACAACGCACGCCCATCCCGCGAAAGCCGCAGGCGACGACGCGTTCCAATTAGCCAGTACAAACAGCGGCACCGACAGACACACAATATTTTCACTGGATATTTCCACCTAGTTGGCGGTTTTGCCTCTAAATTAACCAATCTAATATTACCGCGAATGTTAGGCGCCTCGTGAACTGAGAACGGTGTTTATGGCAAGAAATTAATGTCTTGTTTATATCGTGGCATTTATATTACGTATCGTACATATGTATATCCTACTATCTACATATACAAAATCAGTTTTTTCAAAAATCTACTTTTTTTTGGTTGGCGTCGTTGGTTATATCATTTGGCAAATACCTATCCTAATCCCTATCCTAAAGCCTTCCTCGATAAACTGACTATCTAAAGCTGAAAGAATTTTCAATTCGGACCAAAAGTCCTTTAGGGGTCAATGTATACGCCTCTACAATAAGATCCCAGAAAGCGTTCAAAAACTCTCGATCAACAAATTTAAAAAAAGTAGTTAAGGAACACTTGTGTGGTAAGGGATATTACAAAGTAATAGATTTTATGACAGATACCACACCTTGGGAATAGTGCCTACCCTCCTCCCAGGCTACTTCTATACAAAAATAAATGTAAAATATATTTTTTTTATTGTATATAATTAAGAATGTAGGGGAAGGTTGCTATGATTGGACCACTTAACTTTAGGACATCCTATTTCATGAAATATGTGCAACAAATGAAAACCAATTGTTGGAATTTATTGCTTTTTGTGTAAATTAATGATATATAAATTATTGGCCATGAAAGTTGAGAGGTTTTACAGATATACTAAAATAACTCTTCAATGAGGAGTTGCTTTCTTTGGACCACCGTTGCCTTGAATGGACCACCAAGTTGCCATCATTGGACTTAGAAACATTTGTATTAACGGTCCAATGAAGGTGACTCAAAGGAATACAAAATAAAAATTACTTTTTTATTGAAAAGTTTTTATAATAATCATATATTTTTTTAAGCAAATTGGAAGGCTTTTCTTGACACCTTTGGGAGTAATACCAAACAAAGAATTCTTCATTTCAACAATGTGCTCTCTTAATTCAGCTTTTAAATCTTCCGGAAGATCTCCTTCTGATCCTATTATCTGAACTTCTTCCGCAGCGTTTTGGTTTTTCCCGTTCAATCTTCCTTTTAATGAAGCTTTTGGATCGCCATAGATTCGACTCGCTTCATGTTATCCAATAGCTTTTTTCTTAAAAATTCTGCTGCAAGTTTCATACCAGCTTCATTCCAAGAATAAAATTTCCTTATCTTTTTCTCTGCCGACATTCTGGAATGTACAATATAATCCGATTATAACAAAAAGCTAGGTATCTAGATACGTGCAATATAAAAATAGGGAATACAAAAATCTATTTATTAACTTTGATATTACATTTTCAATACTGTACAATAATATTTCCATTTATACATTTAATTTTCATGTAAAAAAAATAAAAGGTACTTTAGAAAAATTGTATTTGTATCTATTGCAATACGAAATTCACATAGACAAGAACATTTTTTAGAATTATACTAAATGAAAATAAGCAATTCGCTAAGTTTCTTTGATTGGACCGGTCCAATAATGGCGTCACCATTGTGGTCCATTGATGGCAACTAGATATATCAACATAACGAAAGAGGGTATTAAAAAACCTGCAAAGTTAGGTAAAAAATTTCATAGTCTCTCTTCTTCTAGCACAGATAAATTTGCTATTCGGACACAATACAATCATCAAACATGAATAAATACAATGCTACTTACATGGGTTTGTTGATGGCTCGATTTTTATATCACGGTCACCGCTGACACATGTGCATACGCCACTATTTGCCACACGTCGCGAGGGCACTGAGACTTGGCGAGGGGGCAAGGGGTGCTGTAATGTTGCCAATCAACGTATTGAACTCGTTGTGACATGCACAGTTTTTGAAAAAATTAGGTGGTCCAATGAAAGAGCCGGTCCAATGATCGCAACCTTCAGTTTGTTTCGCCGGTTCTTCTCAGGACAGGGCTAGGGTTGAACCGGTGGTAGATGAAATTTTTGACGTTCAAAAAGCATTTTTTTGAATTCTATTTTGAATAAAAATATTTTGATTTTGATTTTGAGTCCCAGCCGTTCCCGTGTTCAACCAAATGAACTCTTCTGCTTTAACATTAGTACAGATAAGCCAGTCTCAAGAAGCATTTCGACAGTAGTTTTGCCTCACATTTGCTAAACACATATGTATTCAAGTTATGGCTGCTTAGTAAACTTAGCCGGGATAAACTTGAAGTTGCTGATCCCCTTATACTCACTTTAGTAGTTCGCGAGCTCCTTCGTTAGGACGTAATAAAATTCGCACACATTCATGTAGGCGTTTGCTGTTAAGTAAAATAAACGTAGCAAGAGTAATGTATATGTACATATAAATGGATGTTTGTCTGTATGTCCTTTATAAAATCGTAAACCATGCATTTGATCATGTGAGCTGTTCTTTGGAAAAACTTTTGTGCATGAACCCATGAAGATTTCTGAGTTTTTTGAGAGGATTTTGAAAATTTCAACCGCTAAAGGGGTGAAATACGGTGTGAAGTTTATTAGTTATGTGACGCGTGTGAAAGGGGTATAGCAAGTAATGTGTAACGTAAATTATATGTACGTTGTTTGTCCGCTATGAACTCCTATTGTACTGATGGTAATAAAAATAAACACATACAACTTTGTGCAACTATTACTACGTCTTATTTCGGTAATGGTCGCCATTTTTTACCCACAGCAACGCGAGGCCTGTCAGTTAGTTTTATAATAATCGAAATAGTACAATACGATACGCGTGACATAGTTGTGTATTAGGTATTAAGGTGTGAGATAAGCTAACGTATTTATACGTGTAGGGCACTAATTATGCGTGTAAGAACCATATTATGCCTGTAGGGTGCTAATTATGTGTGTAAGAACTATATTATGCGTGTAGGGTGCTAATTATGTGTGTAAGAACTATATAATGCTTGTAGGACTCGCACGCCGGGGGAGGCCAACGGAAGGTACAAGCATGGCAACTTATAAAACTTGACAAACTTACATTTGAGATGAAATGAATTGCAAATATACGATTGTAGGGTTTTTTCACCCTTTTTTAAATTGGGCCAGATGACCACTAACCCGGTTTTGGGTTTTCAGTGATGTAACTACAAATTACCACATTTCAGACTTTTTCGTTTATGTAATATATTATGTCCAATTCCACAATTTTTTATTATTGGCAAATACACGTTTTCTTAGTAGACGGATAGACAGACAGATAATATAGACTAGAAACAATGTAACCCTACAAGGGTACCGTTTGTCTCTTTGAGACACAAAACTTTAAAAATAAACCATCACATCACTGAATACTTTTTAGTTTTTTTTAAGTGAAACTAATTTATTTCGGTTCTGAAAATCGATGAAAGAAAACCTCTTTACGACTGAGAAACCAATTGACAATTGACACAAATAATGTTCACTTCTAACGCATATACCTATTGCACACACACTTTTGTACTTTCCATAACCATGCTCTTCTGATAACTTTTCAAATTTCCCTTGACATTACTCGTAAAGGGCTCCTTAAAACTAATTATGCCAGTATTAACGTCCGCCATTTTGAAATTAGTATCCACGCGATGTCAGTGTTGTCAATTTATGCAGCCCGCGGACTCCCGGCAGGAACGTCGCTCCACGGAGCAATTCCAGTCTTGATACTCGCTCTAATAGTTCCCGTGGAATGAGCACGCTTGATACTTGAAAAAATATTAACTGCTAAAAATCATGGTGTGGATTATAGCAGCGCCTACTAAAGAGTAGTCCGGTGATTCAACCAGAGAAATTGTTTAATTTTAAATAATCATTAATTGTCTTGAACAACATAATTTGCCCTGCGGTTTACGGCGAAGAAAGACAGAAGACCTACGAAACCAAACAGACAGACAAGAAATAACATTAAACAGAAATTAAAAACATTTCTTGGAAAATTTGTAAATTTATCATAACCTAACCTATTGTGCATCCTATTATTTTTAAATTACATTGTATACCTAGATGTAGATACAAGTCTTATTTTTAAGCTGAAAACTAATGTAAAAGTTGAGCGTTCCCAACAAACCTGAATGGTTTTTGTTCTGGTTATTATTTAATATTGTAATGTTTTAAAGAAAATAAAGAAATAGTTTTGAATTTTATTACATAATATGTAAGCATATTTTTTCATAATATTGTTATATCATCATTATAATATATTGTTCAGAACTCATAATCTTCACTAAGATGGAGTTTTTATCTAATGTACTTGTCGGATCTTTAATTGTTAGTCACTTACCGATTAGATCTTG
>LUGF01043647.1:28548-48252 GCA_001625245.1 Calycopis cecrops
CCATCTTAGTGAAGATTATGAGCTCTGAACAATATATAATGATGATATAACAATTTGAAAAAACATGCTTACATATTATGTAATAAAATTCAAAACTATTTCTTTTTCATTTATTTATTTTCTTCAAAACATTACATTCTTTAGTCCGCGCTGCTATAATTAGCAGCGCGGACTAAAGAGTAGTCCAGTGATTCAACCAGAGAAATTGTTTAATTTTAAATGATCATTGATTGTCTTGAACAACATAATTTGCCTTGCGGTCAACGGCGAAGAAAGACATTAAACAGAACAGAAGACATTAAAGAAAGACATTAAAAGAAGAAAAAACACATTTCTTGGAAAATTTGTAAATTTATTGTAACTGTGCAGCCTATTAAGCCTTATTTTTAAATTACATTTTATGCCTAGATGTAGAAACAAGTCTTATATTTAAGTTGAAAAATAAAGTAAAAGTTGAGCATTCCAAACAAACCTGAGTGGTTTTTGTTCTCCTTATTATTTAATATTGTAATGTTTTGAAGAAAATAAATAAATGAAAAAGAAATAGTTTTGAATTTTATTACATAATATGTAAGCATGTTTTTTCAAATTGTTATATCATCATTATATATTGTTCAGAGCTCATAATCTTCACTAAGATGGAGTTTATATCTAATGTACTTGTCGGATATTTTTAATTGTTAGTCACTTAGCGATTAGATCTTGTTTTGTTGTTCGTTTTAAAGCGGACAAACAAGTTAGTAAGTAAACACGAAAGCTGTGTCTGTTAGCTCTAAAATGCGACTGTAATTTACTTTTAATAACTCTAAATTGAATGAATGTACTGTAAAACTTTACATTGAGTGTTAATGTTTCATATTATTTAATCAACATTTTCTCATACTGTAAGCCTTAAATAAAATTTTTTGTTGATAAATACTTCAAGTATCAAGACTTGCAGGGTCGCGCTACATCCGAGGGCGCCCTTATCTCGGCTTGTAGTATGAATTCAAATATTTAATTAAAAACTTGCTCCGGCTCGCGCCCTCCGCGGATCATTTTTGAAATTCGCGAATTTTGACGGTGCGGGTACAGACCCGGTAATATCTCAACTAAAAGGGTCTAAAGGCTTTACCCGATTGCGTTGGCAGGGTAACGATTTTCGAGCTTATGTTGTATGTATGTTTTCTATGTTTCCTGCTACAACCTAAACGGCTTAGCCAATGAGACCAGACTGGTGCAGTACTGTAGAGCTTGGATAAGAGGAGCATATTGCGCCAGGGGTCGCGGTTCGAATCCCGCATTGGTCATGGATGGTTATATAGGATTGGATTGGTTGAGGTGGAACATTTCAATGACCATCGAGATCTCCGGATCTAAATCCAATAGACTTTATAATTGTGGGGATACATATAAGAGATGGTGTACGAAAAAGAAAACCAGACAGTGTAAGAATTAAGATAGGTATATTAATTAATGATTTTATTTTTTAATGTAGCAGATTAGATACAACAATTAAAATATATTTTGATCCGACTAATCAATTGGGAATTCAACGTTTATAGCACAATGTTCCAGACCAAAGATAAAAATATGAAGCGTCTGTCTAAATTTTCAAGTTTTTTCTATTGTATGATAGCGTAAACGAGCAGTCGGAGCCATTTTTATGATTACCGACACTCATAGAAATCCACATAGATGATACACAGATGCGTTGCCCTCCTTCCTTCTCTCTCTTATCCATGGGCCACCGGCTACTTACACACTGCACGAAACGTGACAGCACATTTTTTTCTGATGTTTGTGTCTTAGGGTTGATTTCAATATTCTATCCACCGATAACTTTCTCTACTATATATTGAATTTTGATACATTCGGTTGGAATTTATGTTAAAATTTAAGAATATATAAATGATGTGTTAATTAAATTAAAAATATTGGAAACGGCCATTATCAATATCAATCCCAATATTAGATATATACCAGCAGATATTTAATCAAAACCCGGTACTAGGGCGTCATAAATTCAAAGGAGTAATATTTTAATTTCTGCAACAGACAGTAATGTGAGGGGCTGTACAGTGGGTTCGCGATTTATGACCAATATAGACCTCTGGCACCTCAGCGTTTGAATTTCGAAGGGTTTTTAAACGTATTACCGCCCAGGTCTATTAACGCTAAATAATGTATGAAGTTGAAAGCGCGATGGATTGAAAATAGAATTGATGGGCATTTCTGTTGCGCTTCGAATTTTAAATGTTTGAATTTTTTTTCCATGATCCAACAAGTATATATTCTTTTTTTAATCTTATATAAATCGAAAAGATTTTCTAGAGATAGATGTATTATTATATTATACTAGCTGCGCTCCGCGTGTCACACGCGTAAGTTTCGATCTCGTGGAAATATCGAGATGAAAAATAGATGTTGGCCGATTCTCCGAACTATCGGGTATGCATATTATGAGAATCGGTCGATCCGTATCGGAGGAGTATGGTAACTTACATTGTGACACGAGAATTTTATATAAATAGAGATGATATAGTACATTGTTATAATATCTACAAATATATTTATTCTTCAGTTGATTCAGAGTAAAGATAATCCCAACAAAAACATCCTGTAAAAAAAACCAAGTCTCGCAGCTCATTTTTTCTACCATAAAAAGTTGTGAGATCCAGGTAATAATCAAGTCGGTTAATTTATTTAGTTCCTATTTAAGGAACCTTCTGTCTTAAGTTATTATCATAACTATATTAAAAATCTTTTACAGTTTATATAAATAGATCGATTTGGCCATCGCTTGATTCGATTGTTTAGTATGTATCACACCACATAGCACTACGGGCCAGCTACCTGGTTTCTTACCAGTCTTTCCAAATGAACGTGAAATGATAAAGGTTTTGGAGAAGAGAGTTTCAATTGCGTGGAGCGCAAAAAAGATTTTTAATATTGACATGATAATAACTTACCGGGAGAGGACGGAATTACTACTGAGCTCTTAAAGGCTGGCGGAGTTCCAGTCTTGAAGGAGCTCCAGGAGCTCTTTAATGCCGTTATTTTTTCCGGGAACAGAAGCGTGGTGGTTTTGTTTTTCAAAAAAGGAGACAAAACTTTACTGAAAAACTACTACAACTTTTTGGCTTCCTGGTTTTTTCACTATGAAGTTATAGGGGATCGAAATTCGCCTGAATTGCTTCGAGAAAAGGATGGTACAGCCGTGCAGCTTTTTTTGCTCGACTTGGCGGGGGCACTGCTGTGCCCCCAGATAATAATAACCATCAAAGTCCTGTTATTTACATGAGGAGGATTCAAGAACTCATGTTTCAACACAAGAGGTCATCTTGATATCGATAGTTTTACAGTTAAAAAATTTAGACCACACGACTGAAGTAAAACTTCATATAATAAATATAACTATGACAGGAGAAAGAAAATGTGAGCGCACATTACTCTTTCTTGCTCTTACATTAATATAAGAAACGTAATTTTCTCTTTGTCTTTAATAACTTATCTCCCTCTCTACTTCCTTTTGCCTCTCCTGATCACAATCTGCGTAACGCTCTCGTTACGCGTTCATCAGCTTGCACCCCAAGTTAAGCGCGCGTAAAGAAGTTTTACTTAAAAAAAGAAAAATGGCATTAAAAACGACCGTTTTGTTTGTTTGGCCGATTATAAAAAAAGAAACGTGACAAAATTCTAAATTCGAAAATGGCGCGAATGTTAATAGAGACGCGATCTTTGCACTGCACACATTGTTGGAATATCTGTGAAACAAAACGACGGCAGCAGCGGCGGACGGCGGTAGACGCGGAGACAATTGTAATGGGCTCGTACCCTATTTGTGTTCACGAGCGACGCTACACACGGTCGCTTGGTGTAGCGATGTTAGAACACTTTTTTTTGTTTGATTGTTTTTGTAGCGAACATATTAAGCTGAAGTTCTTTTTTAAATAAAGAAAAACGCCTACTTAAGTTTATTAGTGTAATCAGAATTAATAGTATTCTGTGGTTCAAAAAGCACAATTAAATCTTTATAGATAAACTAGCTGCGTCCCGCGGTTTCACCCGCGTAACTTTAGATCCCGTGGGAATATCGGGATGAAAAATAGATGTTGGCCGATTCTCAGACCTACACAATGTGCTCACAAAATTTCATGAGAATCGGTCAAGCCGTTTCGGAGGAGTATGGCAACGAAAACTGTGACACGAGAATTTTATATATTAGATTTAAGCAAAATTAAATCTTTATATTATCACTTTGTTGCCCGTTCGTCCGCCAATATTTCCTCAAGAATTGTGTGGCATGATCAAGCTGTCCCAAATCCCTGTCGAATACTGTAATCGCTTAAAGTACAAAATAATAATACATCTTAATCAACGGAATCAAAAGATAAGTGTTTTGGTAGAGAAGGCACAAATCGTAGCTGTATTTGAGCTACGATCACCCGTAGCACAGTGTCACTGTACTACGAGCGTATACTGCGCTACGAACTGCGGATCACTGTTTTTTGTTTTTTTTTTTTTTTTTTTTTGGTATAGGAGGGCAAACGAGCAGTCGGAGTCATTTTCATGACTACCGACGCCCACAAACATCCACATAGAGGCTATACAGAAGCGCTGCCCTCCTTTCTCCTCCCACGTCCATGGGCCACCGGCTACTTACACACCGCACGAAACTTTCAATTCTATACTATGACTGTCTATTTTTTAGTATTAATGAAATTTTCTGAAAGATGTTTTGATACCTACGAACTTAGACTAGAGATCTCGCAGATTGCAGTCGACTCGGGCTGGCACGACTGGGGAAGTAACTCTCGTTTATACGGTATCGGCGTGCCAGTGCTGTCGCGTTTCGTGCGGTATATAGCGTGGCACTTCATTTTACTAAAAATAAAAAAAAAAAAAATAAACAATTGTAGCAAGGCAAGCTATTTTATTTATTAGGTAGTATTTAAATACAAGATCGGCGTACACGAAACTGGCGTGAAGAGACAGCTGTTTTGTCGCGTTTCATACGGTGTGTAAGTAGCCGGTGGTAAGGAGAGCAACGCATCTGTATAGCCTCTATGCGGATGTCTATGGGCGTCGGTAGTCATGAAAATGGCTTCGATTGTTCGTTCGTCTTCTTATACTATAAAAAACCTGGCCAAGTGCGAGTCGGATTCGCACACCGAGGGTTCCGTAGGAACGGAAGGTATGAGCAAAAGTAATAGACGTTGAGAAAATTACACTTCCCTGCGACAAGTTGACAAACTTATATATGCGGGTGCTTGCATACATTTAGTATGAAACGAACTACATGCATAAGTTAGTAATGATTTTTCCAGTGATATAAATTTTATTTACCATTTTTAAGATTAATTCCTATATGTATACTGTAAGGTCTTACTTCTTGCCAAATTTCAGAATTCTAGCTCAACGGGAAGTACCCTATAAATTTTCGAAAAAGTGCGTTTTCATTCAAAATTTGTGCAGAAATGGCTATCATTTTTTATTGCGTAAACTTAGAAGTGTGATTTTTTCAAGGCATCAAGACGTAAGGCATGAAGACGTTCAGCTTAATCCCTTCACGCGTTTTAGAGAAAAAGGTCTTGACAGACGTACAGACAGACGGACAACAAAGCGATCCTATAAGGGTTCCGTTTTTTCTCTTTGAGATACGGAACCCTAAAAAAGCTGTGTGCACGTAACAGCAGTGTGTAGCGCGGATATCTGATGCACGAATTTCGACATGTGTCCGATATTCTTGGCAGCCGTCTGCAATAAATAAACTTTTGTTTTTAGCATTTAGAATAACTGACCTTTAAAATGTGGATGCGCTTTCAGGCGCCTTAATGCGTCTGTTATGACATGCGACAGAGAGTATCGCGCTACTCCTCTCTCACGCTACATTGTTATATCCAGGGTCGGATTTAGACTGTCGTCAACATGAGTTTAAACTAAACCTGATACAACCCTGGCAGATTAACAAAGACTAAAAACTCATATATATTTTGCCGGCGATAGTTGCCAAAAAATACGCGATACGCAGCGTAGCCATAATACCTATCACAAGGTCTGAATACTCCCAGCACACATTGTATAGTAAGAAAGAGTATATCATGCAAAAAAGCAAAGTGACGCTACTGTTTTTTTTTATAGTATTAGGCGACTAAAGAGCAGTTGGAACCAATGTCATGGTTTTTTTACTATGTCAAAAACGCCCGACTTGCTTAAAAAAGTTTATTCTTCAAAAAGTTAATTCTACGGAACCCATCTTCCTACTTTTGAACTTTCTTTTCTTTTCCCTTATAATTATTCCAAATGTTCAATTGTTTAATCCGTCCCTGTTATCTATGTATAATTGTATGTAAATTTCTCGAGAACTTCAAAGGGACTGGTTTTTACAGTTTAAATGATAACAGCGAGGAGGGTGACTACGATGTTCGTTAAACCTGGGACTTTTTTTAAGACTTTCGAAGGGATTGAATTTACATTACAGTAAAGGTTACAGTCATATACTACATTCGAAGGTGGTACTGGTGACACTCCAGAGTTGTCACACAGTGTCACGAAGATTATAATTTGTTACTAGCTCTCCGCGGACTCACCCTCGTAATTTTCGATCCCGTGGAAATATCGAGACGATAAATAGACGAAGAGGGTACCAGTAGCAGAGAAGCGGGACAAAATTAAATATGGCATTAAGCACAGTCGGCTCGGGACCACGGCTTGTGTAACCCAGTCGAAACGTCGAGCAAAGGTATATATTTTGGCCTTTAATATTTTATCATGCTAAAACCCGTAACGTAATTACAATATGTGTAACAAACGCGAAAGTTTAAAACAAGTATACGGTATTAATTTAGCAACTCTATTTTATTTCTGTTTTTTTTTATAGTGTAGAGGAGAAACGAGCATCCGCGTAGAGGTTATACAGATGCATTGCCCTCCTTCCTCCTTCCCACTCACTTTGCACCGCTATCGAATAAGCGAGAGGTACCTCCTCTTTGGCAGCATGCAGGCATGCATACTACCTCTTACTAAAATCCCAGATGGCCCTTACCAGCGGGTGATTCCCATGCTAAAACACACCCACAATAAAACAGGACTATATCTCACTAAACGGGTAGTTGACCGTCACCCTACTGACTCTGATCTTAGCGCATTGCATATTTATACCGCCATGAATATTCAATTTCATTTGAGTTTTTTCTTCCGAGTTGAAAGAAGGAACACTGTACGTTTATTTTTAGCTTTTTGTTACAGGGTCCATGTTCTTTTTCAAGAGGTTGTTTTGGACCATGGATAGGAAATAAATGAGCAAGCGCTTAAGTGGATATGGATATTTCCATTTATGGTATTGGGGATATACCTGCTTAAATAGCTATGAAACATAGATATTTTTAAACACATTTGCCTATAATTATCTTTTCATAGATATATTTTTCAATATTTCACAATAATAAACTAATATCAATAAAGTAATTATAGATTCTTTAAAATATATATGTAAAAATTTAAACTGTCTCACTATCATAGTTCATGAGATACAGCCTGGTGACAGACAGACGGACGGACGGACGGACAGACATCGGAGCCTTAGTAATAGGGTCCCGTTTTTACCCTTTTGGTACGGAACCCTAAAAATGAGGCAAGAGAAAAAAATATATACCTATATAAAAGAAAAGACCCATATCGCAATATCGGTTAGTTTTTGGATATGGTGTTTCATAGTGAAATTAGTCAGAATTGATGCAAACTATAACCTCCTATAGGATCTAGACAGACCAGTCATCCTGTGTATAAATTTCGCGTATCCTATTGTTAGTTACCTTACTCCTCCTATACGACCGGATTCTCATGAAATTTTATGTAGGGGAGGCCGGGGTTGGTTGTTACATTTTTTTCTAAAAGTGGCATGACATTTTATGTAAGCTACTACCCACTTTTAGGTTTGTTTGATTGAGTATCTATTCAAGATTTAATTTCAAAAATAATTTTACATAATGGACGATTAGAAATGGAGTTAATGAATAAATAGTAGGAAAAAATGCATGTCACTTTTTACCCCGCACCTGGGGCAGGTTGTTACACCACCCGGGGTAAAAAGTTACACTGAGAAGGAAGTGCATTGTCAGACTTTTTATTACGAGAAATCACAGATTCTTATATTAATTATAAACTATACATTGTACCCATTCCTCATCAGCTATACACTGGTCAAATGGTGCACACGCAGACACATCAGTCAACCAAAAATAGCCATCTTCTTCAATTTCGTCGTCCGAGTCTTGTAGCACCTTTCACTTTACTGCACTGTTATTTGTTCTTCGACCCATTTCTGGTTCAGTTGATATTCCTTACTTGCCCGCCTTTTCTTTAAGTTAATTTAGTTAAGTTAATTTTCCTATATTATATAAAGAAAAAAGAATATATCAATATCTTCTTTCTTCTTACTTTGTTCCAGCGCCAATTCATATTTCTCAGCTGCATCCGTTAAATAGCCGATTTTCACGTTCTCTGGGATACTTTCCTAGTTCTAGCAGCAGCTTTTGGATAGAGTCGTATAGCATTGGGAGAAAAAGTAGGTTCATTGGGAATCAAATCTCTGGTACATACAGAACTGGGTTAGTATATATGGAGACCTCGCGTTCTCTTAAAGTGTCCATAACTCTTAAAACATCTTTGGTAAACTCTTAAATAGGAGGTGTATACTTGTCCTCTTCCATTTTTTATACGTCCTCAATCTATAAAAAAACCAAATTTAAGTGTTGAAATTATGATAGGGCATGTTGTGACATGTCACAACTTACCCCGAGCTAATGTCACTTCTTGCCCCAACACCAAAACTAACCTTTCAAGATCATGTAGTGAACGCAGTTATAAATATAACTGTATGAATCTAGATTTTTTAAATAGAGAAAGCATAATTGCATTAAGTTCACGCAACACACGTCTCATCTTTCAAAAGCAGGCTGTAGGCCAACATTACGAAAAATAAAAAAGTTACTTTCCTGTCTTTTTCTCAGCCACGTGCACGTGCTCCTTCCACACAAACCTTAGGCCCATTGAGGCTCGCGCGCCTTGTGGGCCTTTGGTGGCGTGACTTTTGTCTCTTTAAAGCATCTAATTATCTCTCTCCATTCAGCCGCTATCGTTGCTGTAACAACCTACCCCTGTAACAACCAGCCCCTATCTCTCCTACTTATTTAGATCTGAGAATCGGCCGACATCTATTTTTCACGATATTTCCGCCGAATCGAAACATATGCGGGTGAAACCGCGGAGCACAGCTATATCGTATTAGTCCGTGGAGGAGGAGAGAGGGCAACGCATCCGTATATCTATGCCGATGTCTCCGGGCGGTCTGGACTCCAACTGCTCTGTAGCCCCGTTGTTTGGGCAGCCATCGCGGGAATCAATTAAACATAACTTCCTTTGGTTTCACTGATTTATTCAGATACAAAATATAATATGACCGATAAGGTCGGTGGTTCGGGCCGGAGAGAGTTTTACGGACGCGTCCCTCGACGCTGTCAGTCAGGAAACCGGAAATGTCACATAAACAAAACGTCACAGATTATGCACTTGTTTACACATTAAGGTTTAATAGTTTGCCACTGTCACTTGACGCATTAAACGTTTATAATTAGATGGCGGTGCCATGCATATCTGGCGTGAACACCCGTTATTCTATAAAAAAACCCAGCTTCATTTAACTCTGACGTTGCTCCTAATGTATTCTTAACAAGTCCATTACAGTTCTGTTGCTGTAACTCAGTTACCTGCCCCACTTATAACACTAATGGGCCCTAAAAGCCTCTCAGATGTCTAGACGGGAGCTAGGATGAAATAGTACTTTCAGAGAGGACTATTAATTTCGTGATCGAGATATCTGCCCCACCTATAAATCTTATATTTAGGATTTATTATTTTTTTCTTCGGAAGGGAAATGCGAAAGAAAAAAGGATTTTTTTTATAATATAAAACGGCAAAGGAGCAGTCGGAGCCAATTTCATTGCTACCGATATCCATAGACATCCGCATATCAGCAGATGCGTTGAGCTCTTTCCTTCTCCCCCCTACATGGGTCAATGGATACTTACACACCGCACGAAACGCGACAGCACGGCTGTCACTTTACGCCGACTTCGTATAAGCGAGAGGTACCTTCCCGGCCGGCCCTGTTCGGCTACATGTATGCGTGCAGCGAGGCACTACCTCTTACATACTTCTTCTTATCCTTCTCTTTAAGGTCGGCAACGCATCTGTTAGATGTGTGTAGTCGCAGATGTATGTGGTCTTTGATGATAACTTCATCTACACATATACACACACTACATCAGGTGCTCGTTTGCCCCATATGCTATATATATGTATTAAAAAAAACTCTTGAAATATTTTACTTACACCTATTAATAACGTTTGTACCAGACAATTGGACTACTAATTGCTTTGCTATAGTCTATTTGGCGTCACACTGTCTAAGCACTAAATGAGTTTTTATTTTTTGGTCGCGGCATTTTATCACCAAACCCTCGCCATCTTATTGAGTCTAGTGTAATTCTAACCTTAGGTACTTTCGTAACAATGTAGAAAGTTCTTTTCTATTTTCATAGAGGGCGCACTTCTCACCAAACGGACCTAAAACATAAGATATGCTAGTAACAACTGTACAAGCTAGATGGCGCTTTTGAGTTCCTACATTGCCCAGGATGACTACTGAATTTATTTTATTATTTACTAACTGTTCCCCGCGGCTTCACTGGCGTTGAAGCCCTACAGTAAATATCAAATAGAACATTATATTCAAATAGAATAGATTATAAGAAGCTATAGATTTCCAATATCTGCCACAATAATGTTATGGACCCTTCCGAAAATGTTTTTTTTAATAAAAATTATCCAAGGTACCTAAGTCATTTCTAATATCTCTAGGAATATATTGTGCATTAAATTTCATGATGCTCGGTTGAATAGTTTGGCGTGAAATCGTAACAAACATGAAACAAACTCATATACACATTTATAATATTAGTAAGAAGAATATATTTATGAGATGGAGAATATATTATTATGTATCATCCCGCATGTCTCAATACATGAGCCAAATCTGGCTTGTTTATGTCAAATAGTTTCTGAGTTAGGAAATGTATGAATCGGCATCGGTAGCAAGTACTTAGGTCACATGTGAGCCGCTTCGACTTTGAAGGTAACAAAATATTTACTGACAAATAACATAAATTCAAAAAATAAATAATACTGGCCAGCAGAGAAAAAAAGTGTAAAACCTAAAAATCAGTGTCATTTATTTCTGACCTCCCTCCTCACAAAATGCTGAGGTCTCAGTATTTTGTGAGGTGGCCATTTGACTAAAACATATTTTTTTTTATTTGTCAAGTCTCTTTTTTATGTTTTACAAATTATGTTTTAAAATTTCTGTGCAATCTATACAATATATAAAACTCAAAGGTGACTGACATAGTGATCTATGATAAAGCACAGTCCAAACCACTGCGGGCTGAAATTATGCATGCAGGTAGGTGTTATGACGTAGGCATCCGCTAAGAAAGGTTTTTATAAATTCTACCCCTAAGGGGGTGAAATAGGGTGCTGAAGTTCATATGGATTTCTTAGTAATTAAACACGCGTGAAAGCACAGCTATTTGTTTATATTTTTTTATTTAACTATAATAAAACTTCAATGCAAGTTGATCCTCTTGTCCCCCCCGCCCGCGCGCCGCGTCCACCCGCCGAAACCTCCGTTTCCCATGTCTCCCCTTGCACACCGCCAGCGGCTGGAGGTGCCACACTGGAAAACATTCATTTTTTAAAGTATAATAGGACAAACGAGTAACCGGAGCCATTTTCATGACTCCCAATGCCCACAGACATACATATTTGAGATCTTTTTTATAGAAATACGTATAATATACAAGGTTAGTTTTTGGTCACCGGCCAAATTTTCAGATTTGGTTCAAAATCGATACTACATTCGATTTATGAAATAAAACAAATAAAAAAAAAAATATAAAAAAAGAATTGTCCCGTACGAAAATAAATACCGTGTGGATATCATAATTGACCATTGCGGATTGGCGCGCGCGCAACTTGCCGAAAGGCCGCCGCGGCGTTCTTACAGACACAAATAAATTTAAAAAGTTTCATGCAGAGTGTCAAGCGATCGATACGTATTTAAATAATAATTAAGTGTTAATTGTAATTTTCACGAGCTCTCTTTTGCAATTATGTCGCATCAATACTCCAATCTTAGGTAAGTACTTTAGGTTAGAAAGTTTATTATAGTAACAACATGGGGGCAAACAAGCAGCCGGAGAATCGGAGATGTTCATGACTACTGACGCCCATAAACATCCGCATAGACGTCATATAGATGCGCTGCCCTCCTCTCTCCTCCCACCTCCATAGCACAACTGTCACTTTACGCCGGTCTCGTGTAAGTGAGAGGTACCTCCCCGGTCGTGTCCAATTAGGCTGCATGCAAGCATACCGTGTGGCACTGCCTCTTACAATAAAAGAAGAAGTTAGCTTAATTATTGTAATAATAAGTCGATTTCAAATATTTGAATACCCGTTAGGAAAGTCTATTTTATTGTAAGTTGTAACCTACAAAAACAAATAAGACTTTTAAGCTCGCCAAACTATTTATAAAAAAATTTAATCCGTTATTTTTAATAAATGATTATTGACCTTAAACAATTGATATGATTACATAATCTAAACATTTAATAAAAATCATTAATTAAAAACAGTTACTATAATTAAAGTGGATACGAAACACAACCAGCTGTTGAGGTCAATACACTCTTCGGGTGCTAATGCGCGTAGGTATATTTACGGACCGTTTCAAATCGATGCTTATGAAACAAAATATTACAAATAAGACGATAAAATTAAAACACACCCTGGAAATGATGTTTATTTCCTTATTTTTAAATATGGCTGGTGACCAAAAACTAACCCTGTGTAGATAAACATCCATGACCAAGACGGAATTCGAACCCGCTATACCTGGCGCATGCTTCGCTTATCCGAGATGTTACTACTGGACGGTCGTTTCATCAAATATCGATATACCTATAAAGTAGATGCTGTAGTTTGGGCTATTCAAATAAACAAGTATTACAAGAATTTATGTAGCTATAAACAATTTTTACATAATTACAACATAGTATAAAACAAAGTCGCTTTCCGCCATTTGTGTGTCTGCATGCTTAGATCTTTAAAATTATGCAACAGATTTTCGGATGAGCTCAGATGAAGGGTAAAGGAGGGATAATACCGGTTGAGATCCCTAAATGGTATTCAGGGTTTATAGGACTGGAATAAGGCTGACTTACCTTTGTCCAGGAACACACCCCGCGACACGCCACACGTAGAAAAGCAGAGGTTTAAAGGCCAAGCTATTGCTATTTTACACAGTTATTTTAGTTTTCTGAGCACAAGCACCGTTAGTTATTAATCATTTACAAGCAATGGGCACAAGCAATCGTTCCTACGCGTAGGAGTACACACTGACACCGACGCGACGGCCGTCACACAGGAAGTGTCGTCTAGCCCAAGCGACCTAGGGATGTGATGACTTTTTAGTGTCGTCCAGTAAAGATGGGATATTGTACGTCCTGCGGTTTTGGCGGGAACTGTTTCTATGCATAATAGCTTCATTTTTGAAGTCGAAATACACGCTGGCGTAGCTGAGGGGGGAAGCTAGTATATTATAGTTTTAGCCAGGCTTACCCAAATCCTTAAATTTATAAAAACATTAAATATATTTTCGTTGTCTAGCATGTCCGCAACACAAGTCCTTACGGTACTTACCATGGGGCTAGGCTAACGTAGTGTGTACAATCCATAGATATTATTATTAAAAATAAAGTAGCAATTACTCTAAATGGTGAAAGAAACTTGCCTTCTCCGTACAAACACGTGTGGTGATCCAACTTGCAGTGGTTCACGAATATCTTCTTCAGCCCATCGCCGGACAACGCGCACTGGGGGTGGTAGTCCTCGGTACAGGAGGTCGGGCAGATGTGGGCGATGGTGTGGTATGTGAGACCCATTCTCGAAGATCTGGAAAGTTGAAATAATACTTAATTATTTGTTTTATTTTTAATCTACCACGAAATAGAGGAGAGCTGCCATCGTAGATACCAAACATCCCAATTTATTGTTGAATACAACTTACAACAGCATTGAATATTTGCAATGAAAGAACAATTGTTAAAAATTCCCTCTTGTTTACCTCTTGGTCTTGAAAGTCCTGCCAGTTCTTTTTTCTCGTTCTTTTTCTTTCCTCGTTCCTTTACTAGCTCTTGCGTGTCTTTTGTCCATGTACTTCGGGGAGGATTGTTTCGTTTTGGTGAAGGTGCTTATGCCATCATTGGTCAGTCCTACGATATAAAAATAGAATATGAATTCTTTATTCAGTACTGCACTGCTAGGTACACAACACTCCCCGGAAAATGCTGCCACCTTCTCGTAGTGGGGGAGGGGGGCGTTCCTCTGTGATCCCCAAGGCTATACCGGACAGGCTTGCGGGGAGAGGCCAGACAAAGAGTAGCTCAGCTGGGACGTACTCCACCCGTCAATATGAACTAGCAGATTTTGAAGAATTTTGAATTTGAATGACAACTTCCTTTGGCCTCGCCCGATCAACGCGTTTTTGTAACGCTCTCGGCAGCTTAGGTACTCTCCAAGTCAAGCGCGCGTAAAGAAGTTTTACTTCTATATACCCAATTAAGTAAATCAGTAAGAGATAGCGTCACGCTGCTGCCATGTAGCCGAATAGGGTCGGCACTACTACTCGCTTACACGATACCGCCGGTAAGAGCGCTCCGCTACGCTGTCGCGTTTTTTGCTGTATGGAGGAAGAAGGAAGGCAAAGTATAACCTCTACGCGGATGTCTACGGGTGTTGGTAGTGATGGATCGGACTGCTCGTTTGAGTTATACTATAGATAAATCCACACTAAGAATACCTAGTTTTGTTTAACTCTGACATTGGCCCTGCCTTCCTTAATAATAAACATAGATTAATATTATCCAAGCATTATCCTAGTATTAAACTGACATCTGTCAAATTCCATACTGTTTATGTGTCTATTAAGGAATTTGACAGCTGTCAGTTTAATACTAGGTTTATGCTTGGATAAAGTTAATCTATGTTTATTAATAAGGGGGAAAGTCCATTACAGTTCTGTCAGGCGCTGTCTCCTAACTCAGTTATCTGCCCCACTTATAACACTAATGGGCTCTAAAAGCCTCTCAGATGTCTAGACGGGAGCTAGGATGAAATAGTACTTTCAGAAAGGACTATTTCGTGATCGAGATATTATGAATCACATATTTAGGATGTTTTTCTTCGGGGGGGAAATGCAAAAGATTTTTTTTTATAATATAAAATGGCAAACGAGCAGACGGAGCCAATTTTATGGCTACCGACGCCCATAGACATCCGCATATCCGCAGATGCGTTGATCTACTTCTCACGTGTCACTGGATACTTACCGTACGAAACGCGACAGCACAGCTGTACTTATGCCGGCTTCGGGTAAGCGAGAGGTACCTTCCCGGTCATGCCGGTCTTGTTCGGCTACATGTATGAATGCAGCATGTAACTACCTCTTACATACTTCTTCTTATTCTTCTCTTTAAGGTCGGCAACGCATCTTTTAGACATGTGGTGTTGGGGATGTCTGTGGTCGTTGATGATCATTTTACATCAGGCGGTCCAATTGCTCGTTTGCCCCATATGCTAATAAATAAAATACTCGAAATACATTAACTACATTATCAATATTTGTACCAGACAAATACATGAACCTAATTGAACTACTAATTGCTTTGCTATAGTCTATTTGGAGTCACACTGTCTGAGCATTAAATGAGTTTTTATTTTTTGGTCGCGGCATTTTAATCATCAAACCCTCGCCATCTTATTGAGTCTAGTGTAATTCTAACCATAGGTACTTTCGTAACATTGTAGAAAGTTCTTTTCTATTTTTATAGAGGGCGCACTTCTCACCAAACGGACGTAAAACATAAGATGAGCTAGTAACAACAGTACGAGCTAGATGGCGCTTTTGAGTTCCTACATTGCCCAGGATGACTACTGAATTTATTTTATTATTTACTAGCTGTTCCCCAAGGCTTCACTGGCGTTGAAGCCCTACAATAAATATGAAATAGATCATTATATTCAATTAAAATAGATAAGAAGAAAATAGATTTCCAATATCTGCCACAATAATGTTTTAGACCCTTCTAAAAATGTTTTTTTTTTATATAAAGTATCCAAGGAACTACGTCATTTCTAATATCTCTAGGAATATATAGTGTATAAAATTTCATGATGATAGGTTGAGTAGTTTTGACGTGAAATCGAAACAAACAAACTCATAGACACATTTATAATATTAGCAGAATATATTTATGAAAGAAGATAGGCAACTTTCTTAGCACTTTGGGCCTGATCATTACATTGATCATTTATGGGAGGGGGGGGGNNNAAGTATAATAAAATATACAGATTCTATAAATATAACAAGATAAGCTTTGTTTAATGGAATATCAGAGATATTGGGAATTAAGTAATTAAAGGCGAGGTTAGTTTTCTGCCGTTACCTAAGTGTTTTTTACAATTACATTCATTGTTCATTAGGCCATTTAAATTTATTATTTTTATGTATTGTTTATGCTAGTACCGAAAAGTGTAATAATAATAATAAATTCTTACCTGTTCATAGATTATAATAATAATAATATCTAGTGTCTAGTATCGAACACTAATTCTATCATAAACTACTAAAACATCCATGACATTTTAAAAGGTTTTTTATTTACCGGCTCAATATAGGGGCCGTGCACGAAACATAGAGGCAGCACTTTAGCCGAATGTATCGCACCCTAGTGATAGGGGATAGGGATCAAGTGCTGGCAAAACACTAAGCAAAAGACAATGACAATGACATGTTGACATAATATGTAATTTCTGCATATATATGCTAGCATAAGGTTCACATTTCAGCCACTAGTTAGCGTGGCAGTGTAGAAGCTTGTTCCCTATTAGCTTCTTAAGTTTTACTTAACCAAGTCAATTGTAACTGTTTAAAGGACAATGCAAAGATGCATTGCAGCCGAATTAGACCGGCATGACCGGGGTACCACATGAAATCATTTACTCATAGAATCCGTAGTTACTTATAACACGAATAATGAATTTTAGATTATGTCCGATTCCTGTAATAGTTCGGCCCAGTTTCACCATTCTCCTTTGGAGAATATATTATATGTAAGTATATTACATTTGGCTTGTTTATGTTAAATAGTTTTTGAGTTATGAAGGGCATGAATCGGCATCGGTAGCAAGTACTAAGGTCATATGTGAGCAGCTTCGATTTTGAATGAAAGTAACATAATGTTTAGTGATAAATATAATAATGTTTCAATGTAAGGTGATCCTGCCCTTTTTGTCCACCATGCCTGCGCGCTGCATCCACCCGATGAACCCTCTGTTTTGGCGCATGTCTGCCTTCCTGCGGCCCACGCATTGCGACAGCGGCTGGCGGTGCCACACTGGAAAACATTAATTTTTTAGTATAAGGGTCAAACGAGCAACTGGAGACATAGTCATGACTACGGACCTGTCCACATCTCCACGGTGCGGCATCGTCGCCGCGGAATACTATTGTATAGTATTTCTATTCTGATTTAGATCTATTTCGATTTATTTTATAATATTTGATTTCATTTACATCGATGTGTTCGATGTAAATCAAATAAAAATTTATAGAATAGAAATATTATATAATAATATACAAGGGTAAATTTTAGTCACCAGCCAAATTTTCAGATTTGGTTCGGAATCGTTAATACATTCGATTTATGAAATAAAAAAAGAATAAAAAATGTAATAAAATTACTTTTTGTCCTATACTAAAAATATTATCGTGTAGACAACTAATAACAACTAACTATTCAGCGCCAGTAGCAATGAACTCAGTATAATATGTCCTTGACGCGTTGCCGTACTGGCTTAGCGTCCGTCAGCTGTTTGAGCCTTGAGGTCGATTCGAACAACGATCGATGTATTCTTAAGGACCATTTAAAATCGATTTTTATTTAACAAAATATTATAATTAGACGATAAAACCTTTGGGATGGTGTTTACTTTCTTAATTTAAAATTTGGCCGGTGACCAAAAAAAAACCCTGTTTAAATATGTATATAGATAATGCATTCGTGTCTGTGAAGCAATGGAAATACACATACAAAATTTCAACCCGTTTAGTAGTCAAGGCGTTTAGTAGTTAACATACCGACAGTAGCGCCACCTACCGGATACAATTTTTTAAGCATCCAGGAAACCATCGAAATACCCATATAAAATTTTTACCTAATCAGTTCAGCCGTAGTTTACCCATTTTCCCATGGGAATGAAGCATTTTCCCGGTGGTAAATTATACTAATATTATTTTATTATATATTATATATTATACTATGGCTTATACTAATCTGTGATACAGTAGCATTCAAATGATGAAAGAATTTTTGAAATCCGTCTAGTACTTTCGGAACCTATTCGTTATATACAACGACAAACACACACATACAAACAAATATTTCCTCTTTATAATATTAGTATAGATATAGATTGAATATATTTCCGTTGTCTAGTACCCGTTACACAAGTCCTTACGGTAACAAACGCGGTGCGTACTGTCCATCGAAATTATTATAAAAAAAAAAAAACAAAATAAAAGTAGCAATTACTCTAACTTACCACGGGGCTAGCCCCGTGGTAAGTGCCGTAACTAACGCGGTGCGTACTGTCCATCGAAATTATTATTTAAAAATAAAAACAAAATAAAAGTAGCAATTACTCAAAATTTTACGAAAGCAACTTGCCTTCTCCGTACAAGCACGAGTGGTAGTCCAACTTGCAGTGGTTCACGAACACCTTCTTGAGCCCGTCGCTGGACACCGCGCACTGGGGGTCGTAGTCCTCGGTGCAGGAGGCGGGGCAGGTGTGCCCGCAGGCGCGCCCGTCGAGACCCGTGATCGAAGACCTGCAAAGTTGATAATTAATATCATATTCAATTATTTGTTTTATTTTTATTGGACTCGTTTGCCACGAGCGACCTATCGACTGACCCTGTTGTGAACAGATCCGGGGTCATCTCACCCTTCTAAGGCGGCTGAGGGCTTCCGTGAGGTTTTAGTGGGGTAGGGTTCTCCCACTAGGGAGTTCAGAATCCCCACACTGATCGGTAGCCCACCCAGGGTGTACCGATGCGGCGTAAATGCTTTCCTCACGTTAAAAAAAAAAAAAAGAGCGACTTATCGACGCCCATACATATCCGCATAATTCTTATGCGCTCTTTCCATTCTCCTCCAAGTGTAGGCCACCGGAAACTGACAGTATGAAACGCGACAGCTGTAACTTGGCAATGGCATCATGTGAGCGAGACCCTCTCAACCTGTCCAGTTATCCAGTCTCAATTCAATAGAGAGTGCCACGCTGCATGCATGCATGTAGCCGAATCAGGCTGGCACGACCGGGGAGGTACCTCTCGCTTAGTGTAAGCGAGAGTTTAAGCGATACTGGAGTAAAGTTACAGCGGCGCTGTCGCGTTTCGTGTGGTGTGTAAGTAACCGGTGGCCCATGAGGTAGGAGACATCCATCATAGGCTATGCGGATATTTTTTTTTTTTTTTTTTTT
>LUGF01043692.1:0-12752 GCA_001625245.1 Calycopis cecrops
AAGACTTTACATATAAAAAAAATTATCATTATTTGAATCATACGCATATTCCCTATTATTTGATTTGTGTGTGTGTTCTTAATTGACTCGTAAATACTCATATCTGATGTTATTCACTTCATAAACCTAATACACAAAAAGGAACCATAAAGTTGTATTCCCACGCTTTGTTTGAGAACAATAAAACAATAATAAACTCGTCATTGTGCTTTAAAACACATGCATTCATTTATCTTTAGGGTTATTGTTTCACAGCCGCACTCACTATTTTTTTGTAAGCTTTTTTATGCACGTTGTGAAGTGAGACCTGGATGCACAAATACTAGCCGATCAATTAAAGAATAAAATGTTTTTTTATAAAGTTAGTTTACTTTCATTATTAGAATTATTATAAGAGAATAGAATATATTATGTGCCTGGACGGAATTTGTTCATAACTTTTATGTGTCTTGTAATAGCTGTCTCTTACTCCATTGATATAGTAACTGTAAGAAAATAGCTCTGGAGACGATATATTTAAAACTTATGAAGAAGGTTTTCCCGGACATACAATGGTAGTATTTTTTCTCGATATAAGTACTAGTTTTAAAAAAATCATTTTACACTGTCAATCGATCGTTCAGTGTGTTTGCAACCTGCTCTTAGACTGATCACTGTTTTTACATTTTGTGTTTTGAAATCTTTCAAAAAGCCGCCACCTGAACCGGGCTACAAACTGGCACAACGACCAATCGACCATATTATATCATATCTAAAACAATAATCTAATGTAAATATTTAAAAGCCTTTTCTTTCCTTCCATTCTATTTTGGTTTATATATGTATTTGAGGTCTAGAGAGACCCCATGCATCTAATAGTGACATTTTCTTAATTCGCCTAATTAAAAGTTATTATTGATACAGCTCATAAAAGGTTGACAATCCCTATTTTTTCTATTTCATAGAGTATTCAGAAACGAAGCATACAGACTTGATGCTTGATGAAAATTATGAAAGTTATGTTCAGGGTTGATCCTTTTAAAATGTAATTTGAGGGAGATATAAACGATTTAAAAATGACACGACTCCCGTGTCATACGCCACACGTTAAAGAAATGTATGACACGGCTACCGTGTCATCCGCACTGAAACGGTTATCGAGTCACTCGAGTCAGTTTGTCAAACTCGTACTCGAGTGAAAAAAAAATCCTACTCGACTGAACTTGCACTCAAGTTACCGAGTGAACTCGAGTCACCGAGTGAACTCGGCGCACCGAGTACACTCGAGTCGCCGAGTACACTCGGGTCGCCGAGTACACTCGAGTCGCCGAGTACACTCGGGTCGCCGAGTACACTCGGGTCGCCGAGTACACTCGGGTCGCCGAGTACACTCGAGTCGCCGAGTGAACTCGTCACTCGAGTGACATTTTTACTCGAATGACTTTTTTACTCAAGTATAACTCGAGTGAGGAAACAATCTCGTATTATACTCGAGTCAATCGAGTCGCAAATTCCTACTCGAGTCGCATCACTACTTCAGACGCCCATAGACATCCATTCGCATAGAGGCTGCTCTAACTAGTGTACGTGTAAAATGTAAAGTGTTTATTAAACATCTAACCTCTCCATAGGCATCTTCATCATCTTCCTCCGAGGATTCCTCAAACTGTACATTAATTCCATATGTTTCATCAATTTCCGTGTTCCCCTCAGTAGTTGTATTTACATTGAAATCCGTAATCTTTTTGCCTGTAAATAGAAATAATGTCATAAATTTATGTGAATATGAAATGTAGCGCTTATTAAATAATTAAATAAATCCGTGATAAATCCCTAAAATTTGTTTTATTGTAGGAATAATCTATACTAATATTATAAAGAGGAAAGAGGAAAGATTTGATTGTGTGTGCTTGTATGTAAAGAATAAGCTCGAAAAGTACCAGACTGATTTCAAAAATTCTTTCACAATCTGAATGCTGACCAGCCAATGCCGGAGGTCCTCCACCCGTCCCTCTGAATCAGCAGATGGCAGCGTGGATTAGGACGACCGGCGCGGTGTGCTCTGTTGGAGCATTGGAACTAGGGACTAAGATGGGAACCTGACCCATTGCACGGTTCCGATGTGGAGTAGGACTGTTCAAAGACAGCCGGACAATCCCCAAAGAGGAGGAGTCGGGCCTGTTCACCGAGGCCAGCCTGTCTATGGAGGCGTCCTGTTGCTTTTAGATCCTGGGCCCCGCCAATAATAGCGGCTAAAGGTATTTAGTTGGTAGGGGCAACCCAGTTGTCGAGCCCGACACTGTACCCGAGAGCCACCCAGGTTTCTAGGTAGCATGCGTAAAAGTATTGCCCTGCGTCACAAAAAAAAAGGCTATTTTGTACCTAAACGTCATGACTGGATTGAAATTTTGTATGTGTATTTCGATTGTTTCACAGACAATAATGTATATGTACAATTTTCGACAGATCGCCTCTGTTATTCCAATGAATTTTATATATTGCTATGATAGTCCATGCTGACGTATCTGTTGATAGCGTAGCAACGCGCGCGCGGTACAGCTAGTAGTAAAATAAGAGTAGTAAGCTACCTAAGTCCAACCTCATTGTGTGCCCCCTTATACTAATACAAATGCCTTTATTACTGATTTACAATTTCCTTAATTCTATAAAATTTCACACATCAGTACCGTTATTGCTCTACTTAGCCCTCTTTCACTATAATAAGGTATAAGGTATAATGGTACAGGGGGCAAACAAGCAGACGGAGCTATTTTCATGACTACCGATGCACATAGACATTCGCATCAGGCTATACAGATGTGCTTCCCTCCTTGCTCCTCCCACCTCCATGGGCCACCGGTTACTTATACACGAAAGGCGACAGCACAGTTATCACTTTATGCCGGTCTCATGTAAGCCGGTCATGCCGGCTTAAATTTGCAGAAACAATGTAATGGTAACTTTTAATAAAGTAAGTAAATTTATTAAATTACAATTGTATAGCCTCTATACGGATGTCTATGGGCGTTAGTAGTAATGAAATTGGCACTAACTGAAAATCGGCCAACATCTATGTTTCATCTTGATATTTCCATGGGATCGAAACTTACGCAGGTGAAACCACGGGCACAGCTAGTTCAAAATAAGACACTGTTAGGTATTTTGTAAGCCTTTTTTTTTTGTTAGTAATAGTGTGCAATAAAAATGGAGAACTTACCTAAATTGACTAGTAATGCAAATCTCTCATCTGGTATTGGTCCAAGTAAGGCTTCTATCTCCTTTTTTCTTTCAGGGTCCTTTAATTTGTCATTTTTGAGTACTACAAGAACCTGAAAAAGCATCACTGCAATTTAATCATGATTTATGACGAATTTTGCTATATTTGTATTGTAGAAAAAAATCATCATCATCACCAATGTTTGTCAGTAAATACAGAGACATTATGAAAAGTACAAATAACGATTATATGAATAAATATCCGCAATTTTTAATTTTAACCAATTTTTATGTAACTGTGTATATTTGGTAGGTACCAAAATAGGTGAAAAATTCCATATGAATCGTATCTATCAAATTTATTATACTATACTTACACATGTGTAACCACAGGAGTAATTGTATACAATGTTAAATAAGCTTAGGGATTTGTAGTGTATCACACAATTTTTTGTATTTTTTAGAATATTTGACAGCTACCATTGATGATATATTTTATGAGCACTTCAGAGCATTCTATTATGCATACCAATGTAGTGATTTATGTATAGATAGTTACAAAAATATAGCAACAGCAGAGATAAAGAAGATCTTACCTCGTCACAAGCTCCACACAATATATCTCGAGGTTGGTCTCCGAGGGCACTTTGCATGAAGGCAAGTAGCAGTTCATATGCATGCCTGGTGTGTTGTGCTCTTGGTCTGTACAAGACTCCAGCCGGGGTATCATCTGCCCAAGCTACTCTGGCTGACTTTGATTTAGACAGTTCATATGTGGCTTCATCACGTTTCTGTCGTCTGAAACATATTTTTTTAAGTTAGTATGATTCAAATACTGTATATTACTAGCTGCGCTCTGTACTAGTTTTACCTATGTGAGTATCGATCCCATGGAAATGTCAAGATGAAAAATAGTGTATACATATAACAGTTTAAATTAGTATTGTACTTGATAATATTAATGAAAATAGAAAATAAATGTAATCAAAAGTAATAATTAGTAAAATGACCAAGGAAGTATGGATATAATTAGAACTAAGAAATAAGTAATTAGAACCTATGAAAGTAGTCCTCAATGACATTTCAAAACTATTTACTAAAAAAGTTAAGTTAAATAAGTTTTGCTTGATGTAAAAGGATAGATATAGTAGTAGAAATTATAAATTACTAAGAAAATTTAGATAAAACACTGACGTGGTGATAAATTGATGGTGTTCTTTATATTAAAACTAGATGCACCAAGTGGTTTGTAAAATCAATATCATTTCATCTTTTCCATGATGAAATTATTATTATTATCCTGTAGTTATTTGAGATTATATTCTATATCTGAGGATACATTCTGTAGTTTTGCATGAAAGCATAACAAAACATTTGTTCATGTATGTTTGTTATGCTTTCATATTATTCTTTTATAATCTTAGTAAATTATGTGTCTACTTTGTTTTTAATGTTCTGTACCTATACAATGTTGATAAAAGCAAGAGGCATTAAATGAAACCACACACACAACACCACACTCGGCAGGGAACATCCATCCCATGCTCGCTTTTGCTGGTACAAAGCATGATTACATTTTTTTTGGCTATTTAACTTGTTTGAAAAAAGTATTTTATACTTGTCGTAAACTTTTATATCGTCGTTGGTCTTGCTTTAATGCTTCTCGCTTTTATCAACCTTGTATACTGCAGCAACACGGCCATAACAGTCATAAAGATATAAAAACCATTAAAATAATATTTTCAACATACTTAGCTTTCCGCTCTTCAGCTTTGTCAGGTTTTGTTCTTTGGGCACGGTCGCCCATTCGTGTGCCGGTAAGTTTTCCAGATAAGGATAGGACTTCGCCAGTCGCCTCATCTCGTCCACGGCGTTCTATAAGCCTCACATCAGCTTGTAGGACGAGATTTGAATTCTACGTACAAAAATGCAAACATGAATAGAAAATAATTTAGATTTTATTAAACAACATTTGCTTGAACATTGACTTGTGCTATGATCATTGGTAATTTGAAATTTAAATATTAATATTATTTAATTTGGTATTCATTTATGAGAATTGCACAATAACAAGAAATTTCGAAAAATTCACTTACCGCTTTATATTCATATTGTAGCTGACGAGCAGCCGCATCAGCCATGATAATCTAATTATGCAATATTCTTTATAAATTTCTTATTGAAACAGTATATATGCAAATATTTATATTTGTTTAGTACGGAATAACGCCGTATTTTTGTATTTATAGGTTAATTTATCGACGCCATTTTCATAATAGTCGTCGCAAATGTCACTGTCATAATTAGCTTTTTTTATCGAAACACAAATTTTACGATAGAGCAATGAGCATCACTTACTTGATCCTTTTCCAATTAAGAAATAAACAAATTAGTGGCGCCCATGTGTCAATTAGAGAAAGTATTCGATTTCGAGGATAAATATACATTATTTGACAAGCCTTCTTGATTAGGGAGATGAGAAGGGAACAGTCCTAATTTTTTCCGGTTTCATTTTGTGGTCCGGCCGGTTTACTGACAAATAAGTTTAGTAATGATGTAAGCTGACAAATTATTTTAATGTGTCTACGAGAGAATTTAATATCCTTGGCCAAATACAAAGCATAGGGTCATGGTTAAGTTTCAGCAGCATCATCACCAGCTTTATATTTTAACTACCGGCTGGTGCAGTGGTACAGAACTAGGATAAGCGGAGCATGTTGCACCAGGGGTAGCGTGTTCAAATTCCGCCTAGACCATGGATTTCTATGTATTTTAAAATGTATTTCTATAATGAAAGTCTTAAATATATTATAAGATTTCTTAAATTTTTAAAACTTATTAAGTAAATATATTTTCGTTGTCTAGTACTTGTAACATAAGTTCTTATGTACCGTACATACCACGGGGCTAGACTAACGCAGTGTGTAAAAGTCTCCCTCGATGGATCTCCACCTTTCGTGGAGAGTGGGCTTACTAACCGTGGCTGAACCACCCCACCACACCTCACCAAGAGAGATCCCAGGAGGGGACACTCCGAGTAGGCTTGCCCAGTGACTTAGTCTGAATGTGTCCGTAGAGGAGGGGTCGCGGGAAGAGTGGTGTCTCCGTGTGTCGTTGCCGTGCACCGACGGTGGAGCCGCAGAGGAAGAGGAGATGCGGTGTGTCGTTGCTGTCCAACTTGTCCTCTGCGGCCGCTTAATGGTTGATCCGTCGCCCAGCGGATGGGACCAGCCAATGTCGGAGGTCCTCCACCCATCCCTTTGAATCAGCAGATGCCAGCGTGGATCGGGACGACCGGCGTGGTGTGCTCTATTGGAGCATTGAGACTACGGGTCACGATACTAACCTACGGCCTGACCCCATTGCCGGAACCGACGTGAAGTAGGGACTGTTCTAAGGCAGCCGGACAGTTTCTAAGTAGGAGGAGTCTGGGCTTTTCCCCGAGGCGAACTTGTCGCTGGAGGGATTTTGTTGCTTGTAAATCCGGGACCCTCCAATTATAGCAGCTGAATGCACCCGCAGAAGTAAACATCATTTAAAGGGTGTTTTAAAAAATATTATCGTCTTTTTTCTTAAATAAAAATCGATTTTAAATGGTCATGGTCATGTGGTGGCCAAGACATATTATGTTTATAACATGGGACAAAGTAATTGTATTTAATTATTTTTTTATTTTTATTATATCATAAATCGAAAGTATTAATGATTCCGAACCAAAACTGAAATGGCCGGTGACCAAAAATTAATCCTGTAGGTATAGCGTAATATTTATCTGCCCACTGCCACATAGGCCTCTTTTAATAAACGTCAAGATGATATCTTCTGCTATTCGCATCCATCCCGTATGTGCTACTAGGCTCTAGTCTGCGATACAATTATTTCATTTAAAACAAAAAAAAACACAAAAACACAGCACAAAAGAATAAAACACATGTATTTTGCAGTAAGCATTTATTGTCGTCGTAATCTTCATGGATAAAGAAATAAAATTAATGAGCATACATAATTATAAGAAATTAAATGAAACTGCCACTTCACAAAAAATATGCTTATCAAATTGTTTCTATTACTTACTACTTCTTATTACATTATTAGAAAAATAAAATTAGGTATGACAGCACACAACAAAATGTAACATAATATACATAGCTTAATTGTAAATAATTTCAAACGGTTATTTAGCAGAGGCCTCAAACTGTATGTCTAGTAGATTGGGGGCAGTTTATCTGCTCAGTATATTGTCATCTGTAATTTTGTTATTTATAGCTCACACAAGTTCCAATCAAACTCCTATATTAGAAAAAGTGGTTGTCAGAAGGGCAGGTAACGTCAAGTGATAATAATGATCAGACCAATCAAGCTTCTAAGGCACGTTCCACACTGTCTCTATACTGGATTAGCAGAACTTGACAATGAGTCATGGTTTTTTTATGCTAGCAGCAATTCTTAGGAGAATACATTGTTATAAGACATTGTAACATCAATATTAAATATAGAAATTTAGGCATTTTTGATTAAAGAATGAAGAAAAAGAAAATTAGCCTCTCTTTCAGCCTTTCTTTGAGCCCTTCTACGGTCTTCCCTCTGTTCTACTTCTTTTAAGCCCAAACAAAACTGTTCACATGTAGGCTTCTCTTTGGTAGGACAATATTTATTGATTTTTACAAATGTTCTCTGTAATAACTCTAAATTAAAACTGCGAAGATTTATAGATGCAATGAGATTTCTTTTCATGTATTTCCAAATCTCTTGGAGAGCTAATAAATTAGAAATATAACAGTCTACACATCTCTGGCTTCTCATCTTGGCATCACCCTCAAGATTCGGGTAACATAATGTTTTCAATGAGTCTATATATTCCAACCATTTCTTGTGGTGAAAGGTCTTATTTCCGACTCTTTCCAGCGTTCCTTTGCAAACACTTTCTTTTCCCCATGGACCAGTTGTACAATTATACAACATATCGAGATCTATAATAACTTTTGCCGAGTCCATTATTTCTGTTTTTGATTCACTGCTAATTCTATTGCCATAAAAGTATAAAAATCCAGCTACCTTTCTACTTAATAACTGAATGGCTAAGATAGGATCTTCTAATGACTCCCCTGTAGGGTTCAAATGTAATTTACTTAACTCATATAATCCAATATTTTCTGCTTCTAATTGAATAAGGTGAGCCCATACTGCTTTTCTATCACCCAGTATTATTTCCCCATCTTCACGGAAATCATTTCTAATCGATAAGTAAAGCTGTGACACATCATAAATTACATATATCTTCATATCATCTATGATGAAGTAATGAGAATGATTGGATTGTGAACGAGCTGAGAGTAATTCTATGGCTTTAATGTTAGTTAGGGCATGGTCACACACCATAGCTACCACTTCATAATCAACCTCCACTAGGGCTCTAATAACTTCCGTTATCAAATCTGCAAATGTCTCTGCTTTCAAAGGACTCTTGATAAAGTAATAAGCTATGACATGGTTCATTTTTGCAGAAACACCTTGAATCATAAAAGTCAATGCATGGTCTGCTATATCCTTGGTTCGTCTACCGTTTCCTAGGTCTTCACATCCATCAATTATAGTTTGTTCACTTGTAGTAGGTGAAAGTGCTACTTCATCAAATACTATAGCGCATTTCATAAAGTCACTTAACAAATTATTTTCTGATTCAGTTTTTAAAAATTCAATTTTTTCATGCTGAATACCTGGGGCCATTTCTACAAAACTTGCTATTTTACTTATTTAAATTTATTATCTTCTTTTTTCTTGTGTACGCTAAAACTAAATTCTCTGCTACTTTTCAACTTTTGATATTTGAATTTCTGTAAAACATATACAACTTTAATGAGTATTTAATTTTAAAAAAACATAGGTAATGCATGGTTTTTGATAAAATGCTATTTAATGTGGGTAAAAATAAATTTAAACTTACAATTTACATAAATTTCTTATTTGCACTAAATTTCAACATTAGAGATCTTTATGATTTTATAGACGAGGATTGTTTATTGTGTTATTAGTCAAAAAATATAATTAAATAGCAGTATATATGAAAAAACGATTGTTTTAAATCACAGAGTACCTGAAATTTTAAATCAACTCACAGAGCAAAGTATAACTGAAGGAATTCAAAATTATAGATAAAAAAAAACTCGCACAAACAATAATTATTTTCTCTGTCTATACCAGAGAGAACGTAGTGATTATCACATAAAGGTTGAGTATATTCTCTCACCCAAACTGTCCTGGCCGCGATATCATAAATTAAAAATTAATAGGGTTAAATGCTTAAAATTGCAAATTTTGGAAGGAGCAAGTGATTCCAGCTCTTCCATCCACCCCCGTCATTCTTTTTTGATTGATTTGAGATTTGATTTGTTGATTTACTTTGGGGGTGCTCGCTTAACAGAAAGTTGCCCCGGGAGCAAATAAATGCTGACTGTGCTGTCGCGTTTCGTGTGTTGTGTAAAAAGACGGTGACCCATGGAGGTAGGAGGAAGAAGAACGCATCTATATAACCTCTATGCGAATGTAAAGTGGCGTGGGCACATAGTCACTAAATTTTCTTCGACTGCTCGTTGCTACGACGCCGACGCCCAGAAACATCATCATCAAGTTTAAATACAGAAGGCGTTGCCCTCCTTAATATTCCCCTCTAAGTGCCGTCGGCTACTTAAACACCACAGGAATCGCAACAACACAGCTGTCACTATATGCTGATAATGTGTCCCCGGTCGCGTCGGCCCAATTCAGATGCATACCTCTAATGTACTTAATTTTTAATTACTCTACTCTTTATGACATACAAAACGCATTTTTTCATGGATGCTTTCAAATCAGCATATCACGTTTGGAGGCGAAAACTAAATTAGCATCGCAAAAACCTGGTGTGCTGAGTAGGGTGAAGGCATACTTCACGCCGGCCCACCGTATGAAACTATATAAAGCCCAGGTTAGACCCCACATGGAGTACTGTTGTCATCTCTGGGCAGGCGCACCTCAATACCAGCTTATACCATTTGACCGCATCCAACGTCGCGCAACTCGAATCGTCGACGACCAAGTTCTTTCCAGCAAGCTTGATACACTTGCCATACGGAGAGATGTTAGTTCGCTGTGCATCTTTTACCGTATTTTCTATGGGGAGTCTTCCGAGGAATTGTTCGGCCTAATACCTGCAGCTGAATTTCACTATCGAACTTCGCGTCAAAATTCAAATTTCCACCTGTACCATCTAGATGTTCCGAAGTCCACCACTGTGCGCTTTAAACGCAACTTCATCCCGCGCACTACTTCTTTGTGGAATCAGCTGCCGTCCTCGGTATTTCCGGACCAATATGACTTAGGGACCTTCAAGAAAAGAGCCTACTCTCATCTTAAAGGTCGGCAACGCAACTGCAAAACCCCTGGTGTTGCAGATGTCTGTGGGCGTCGGAAAACACCATGGTGACCAGACTGCTCGTTTGCCCCCTGTACTATTAAAAAAAAATATAAAAAACGTATAATTGTCGTCCGCGAAACTATTTTACAGACAATTTTTTTTTTATTTTCTTATTCTATAGATCATTAAACTTATTTTTTTTGTAAAAAAAAAACAAAAAAGAGCCGATAACCGGCAGGGAAGAAAGGTTATCGAGTGGCAGCCCCGACCCGTAAAGCGCAGTGTTAGGCGGTCTCCAGGTAAGTTGATGACCAGGACCCCCTCGACGGATCTCCACCTTGTCGTGGTGAGAGGGCTTAGTAACCGTGGCTTGAACCACCACGGTGAAGCCAAGAGGTATTCCAGGAGGGGACGCTACGAGTGAGCTTGCCCAGGGGCCCACTTTAAATGCGTCAGTGAAGGAGGGGTCGCTGGAGGAGTGATATCTCGATGTGTCGTTGCCGTGCACACTATGTCCCGCGATCGAACGGGGGCGCACCGTCTGATGCTATGGCGGTGGGGCCGCAGAGGAAGAGGAGATGCGGTGTGTCGTTGCCGTCCGCCCTGTCCTCTGCGGCCTTTTAATGGTTGGTCCGTCGCCAAGCGGATGGGCCAGCCAATGCCGAAGGTCCTCCACCCGTCCCTCTGAATCAGCAGATGGCGGTGTGAATTAGGACGACCGGCGTCTTGTGCTCCATTGGAGCATTGGGACCGGGGGTTAGGATGGGAATCTGACCCCATTGCACGGTTCCGACGTGGAGTAGGGACTGTTCAAAGGCGGCCGGACAGTACCCAAGGAGGAGGAGTCTGGCCTGTTTACCGAGGCCAGCCTGTCGCTGGAGGCGCGCTGTTGCTTTTAGATTCGGGGCCCTCCAATTATAGCGGCTGAAAGCACTCGCAGGGCTTTAGTCGGTATGGGCAACCCATTTGTCGAGCCCGTCAAAAAAAGAAGGTTGAGGACTAGATCAAGGTCGCGGGGAGCCACTGGTTTCAAGTAGCATGTGACTGTGACCTGTGGCGCACTCTGTGGGAGGCCTATGTCTTGCAGATGGAGATCTGTCTGTAGCTGATGTTGATAATGACAAAGTTCCTTTATGTGAGACATTTATTCACAATCTTATTTATCCACCTGTGCAGTGCCAGATTGATGACGATATTATTAACCTTTAAGTATACCTACGTGTGACTTGAGAGTCCGCGTTTTAGTAAAAACCTATCTTCTCTAGCTGCTTCCAGCTCTCGACTAGTCACGCGGCAGTGTTTGAGTGGATTAGTCGGCGAGAGGAAATTACGTGAGTTTATATTCTTTGCAAATCGGACTACTCGTCGGTACCTATGTATTTTAATTAAATTTTTTTCATTTTATTTTAGTGAAGATATTAATATTTAATGCTGTATGGACAATGACAGCTTGCCGATGTTTTATAGTAAAATTATTCAAAAAGATTCTTTTTAAATAAAATTTTAAATTCTAAAGATTTTTTTATGATATAGGGGACAAAGGAGCAGTCGTAGCCATTTTCATGACTACCGACGCCCATAGACATCGGCATAGAGGTCGTGCCGGCCCAATTTAGCTGCAAGCATGCAGTGCATTACCGCTTACTAAGGATTTCAAAAAGTATTTTTATACACGAGAAATTTCACTTTAAATTAAAGTTAATTGAATTTCACTCAAAATTAAAGTTAATTGAATTATTGTTTAACCGATTCAGTGCGGATGACACTGCAGCCGCGTCATACATTTATTTATGGTGTGGCGTATGACACTTGTCATTTATAAATCGATTGTATCTCCCTCAAATTAGGCTGACCGCACATTGTAGTCACGACTGTTTTAAGACAGACTTGCCTCACTCAAGGTGCATATAAAAGAGTCAAAAGTGTCGAGAATCATCTTTGTTGTCAAGTGGAGGTGGTTGCTCAATGCGTACCAATTTTTAAAAACAATTTTATTTCGGTAATATTGGTAGCGTTTTACATACACCAATTCTGAATATAGAAATAAATAAATATAAGCCTTATTGTAATAAAATAAGGTTGTCATTGTTTTGAGTTAGTGCAGTCACGACGATTTACTTAGAAGTGTCGACCCCCTGGCCTCACATCAGGGGGGGGGGGGGGG
>LUGF01043692.1:129535-146201 GCA_001625245.1 Calycopis cecrops
TGCGATTTATCTATACAGTCGAACTGCGCAGACAAATCTTTAGATGTGTAGAACAAACAATTGAGCTGTACAGATCATCTATGATCTAATGTAAGTATGAATAGATAAATCTGTATATATAGAAGTGTACAGTTAAAACTTAAATGTGTAAGTAGTTGAAAACTGCGTAGTTTTGTCGGTTTCGTCGCTTAATTCATTTATAAAAGATATGTGTGAATACGATTTTCTCGACTTCTGTCGCCAGTGTTTACACCACAAGTCACGTTTTTTTCGTTTTCGTCTATTTTCTTACAACACACGAATTAGTCCTACTGTCGCTAAAGCGACCATGATCTTTTGTGGAGACCATGATGATAAAAACCGAAAGATCGGGCAGTTTTATTTGAACGTGTGTAGGTTGTATGAAACCATTTATCTATACAGGTATCTGTACAGACAAATCAAACAGATAAAACTGAACGTGTGTAGCGTCCATTATACATGAAACCAAATATGCTCTCATGATGTTTGTGCCTCAAACCTAGGGTGGATGATGGAGAACGAATGGGAATGTGAAATGCCGAATTAGGACTAACGTCACTTTCAGTCAATAAATGTTTTGTAGAGGTTCCGTGATCATCACTTATATATTTTACATAAAGATCCACGTAGATTTTCTTTTTCCTGATTTCTTTTGTTTGCAGGTAGTTCAAAAAGGAAACAAACCATTTGTTTCCTTTTTGAACTACCTGACTTAAATTTTCTACCGGCATAACCATCGCTATATTCTTTCTCACAAACAGTCAAAATCAATTTTTAAGTGTACACCTTTTATAATCAAAGGTTTTTTTACACTTTTTCAACTTACGCAATACTTAAAATATTAAAAAGAATTATTATTCAATAAAAATAAAAGATTTATACGGTACAGTAACTACTTTGTAACTCATATTGCAAGTAAAATAATTCCAAAATGACAAGAGTTGACGAACGAAATGAAACCTGAATACTTATTATACGATAAAAAAAATGAACTTCAAGTGTTTCGATGCGCGATATTCAAATAGGTAGGTACTCTATAATGTTTTATTCAATTATGTTTTGAATTAATTTAAACTAACTTTATTTAAATTTACCGCTATGTTATAACTTGAATAAATAATTTAGGATCAAGGAAAAAATTAAATAAAACAAATATAGCTAAATCTACATTTTTTTTAAATTTGCTTGGGTTGTTGCGCGAGGCCCCTGTAAGTGCGAGGCCCCGGGCGATTGCCCCGTTCGCCACCCCCTAAAGCCGCCACTGGGTTTAAGTAGCAGGTGGAGCATTGGAGGACGACGCACCAGAATTAAGAGTGCGGATGTCGTTCTTTCATCTGCCCTGCTGCTCGTTCATGCCGCTGTGATATAAAAAATAGGAACCGGGCAGTTATAGTGGCGGTCGATAGAAAACTTAAATTTGGCGGTCTCAACTCTCAGCCAGGAAAAATATTATAACTTCTCGTTAGCAAACACGCTGTACGTACAGCAAAATGGAGCTACCAATACCATTGTAAAGTGTTTTTGAGTTTTCACTTCTGTCGGGAATGTCCTCGAGTTATGACTGCCTGTCTTTTTTACACAACGGTTCTTGAATGCACCTCCTTGCTGCCAGACGCGTCGGCCCAGTGGCAAAACCGATCACCAAACCCAGGTTCAAAAGCCAACCAAAATCCAAAAAGATAACGCCAAGAAAGATACTGTAGCGACGGCATCACCCCGCATTATCTTTGACCTACGGTGTGTTATTTTTTATTTAAAATTATCTCTTTAGGAAAATGTTTATTAAAACATATCGTCTATCAGGAACAGTGAGAGCCGGGCTGCTGGCCGGCTAAGACGATAAGTTAACATCTCATTGTGTTGTGTTGTGCAGCTGTTTAAACTACAAGGTAAAAAACGACAAGACTTTAAAATAACATTAACAAATATTGTGGTTTCTTTGGTTATTTAACAAGCTAGATGTATCAGAGGTTTTACAGCAACCGTGGTCACGACTTGACTGAGATAACAGGTTGATAAATAATTAAATCAACCGTGATAAAACTCTTTAAAGTTGTTTTAGGGTCAATTCACACCAAAAGCGCGGCGAAGGGCAGCGAAGCGGAGCACAGTTTATGTGTCATATAAATTTCAACTTTATTATAATTTCAATAATACTTATTATCGCATGACAAACTCGAACGAGACGCGCGGATTCCCGCGACTGCTCGAGCATTCGCTGGAATCCGCGCGGAAGTCGCGAGAATTCGATAATAAGTACTACAGTAATGAAAATAAAGTTTAAATTTATATGACACTGAAAATGCGCTCCGCTTCGCTGCCCTTCGCCGCGCTTTTGGTGTGAATTGAGCCTCACTGTAATGAGTAATATTCGCGTAGACTTAAGACATCATAATGTCAAAACAAGTGATAAATTTCTAACAAAAAATGTAGGAGCCAATGCGTTGAAAAACATACATTTTTTAATAAGTTAAAACGAACGGTGGGTATTTCGTTTTTGTTAATAACTGAGACAGAGAATTATTTAATTATGATATTTAAAGAAAATGATAGAAGACATCCAGGAATCAGGAACTAGAAGACAATTTTAACCAACTAATAGTGTTAAATCCCCTGTATGTTATACTAGCTGTGTCCCGCGGTTTCACCCGCGTAAATTTCGATCCCGTTGAAAATAGAAAATCATCCTATGGCATCCCATAGGAATATTTTTTCGGGATAAAACTACCCTATGTGATAATTCCAAGTTACTATGTGTGTGCCAAATTTCATGCAAATCATTTCAGCAGTTTTTGACTGAAGGAGTAACAAACAAACAAATATACAAACTTTCGCAATATTAATATTTTTTTTATAGCATAGGAGGCAAACGAGCAGTTAGGTCACCTGATGTAAAGTGAACACCAACGCCAATAGACATCCGTAACACCAGAGGTCTAACAGATGCTTTGCCGACCTTTGAAGAAAGAATAAGCTCTTTTCTTGAAGATTTTTATTGTTTTATTTATTGTTATATTATATACATAGATAGGTATTTGTGTTAATTGAATACTAGCTGCTTTTCACTGTGTTGCAGATGTATCTGTTGTTGCTGGCTCTGGTGGCGGCAGCACTGGCCCATCCGCAGGTTAGCATACTAATGCTATCATTTTGATTAATATACTTTTTATTGTCACTTCTACTGCTTGGTTGGAACTGGAATTTAAAAGGGGTCTGCTTCACGGAATTTAAAACGGTTTTGGCCCACCGCTCATTTCCACCGCTACCTCTGCGCCCGGATCGAAAGAAACAAGCACAACCACCTTTGATATGAATTCAGGGCGACCAAGAGACAAGCTAAAATCTTGGGACTGCAACGAATTTGTTCATTAGAGAGGAGTAAGAAGAAATTGTGTATGAGATGGCGAAGTTTTCCAAAATAGCTCCGTCTTGATGATTTCAGGTGCCCAAACAGCAGGGCCCCGCGATTGACCCGGCGACGCTGCGAAAAGTGTTCGGCGAACCATCGGGGAAGCTAGAAAATGTAAGTACCTCTTATTTGACGCTTTTTGGGACAATTTTGCCCTGTAACCCTTGTTATAAGTCCTTTAAAAGCACAGTAGATATTTTTCGGACCTGAACTTACACTGTGGAAGCGAAGAGAAACTAACCAAAGAATCTACAGCTTCGTCGGATTACCACGTCTGGGTTTGGGGTTGGAGAGGGACCGACCTCCCATTCCCCCGCAAATGGGAGAGATGCATCCCGATTTGATAATGTAATATCAGTAATAGTAATTTAACTTCTATTATCATGACCAGAGAGAATTCGGGGTCCTTAATTTTCTGACTCCGACATAGAAGAAAACTCGCGCGGTATGGAAAATGGGCTCGCCGCTGGCCTTAATGAAGGGCTCATGGATCATAACTGGGACTAGATCAGTATTTCTAGTTTAGCCAATTTGTGGGGCCAAGGGCTCCACAGGTATAGTAGTACCACAGAAATAAGTTACACCGATGTATGGTGAAAATATTTCAGCCAATCACCAGGCAATATTCTTGGACGGGAAATTCTCATTCGCCATTGGTCAAAAGAGCGCTGGCTGTATTGACATTCGTTAGTTGCTTAGCCCAAAGTCAGCTGTCATAGTCTGTCATTCATACAAACATCAAAACTCATACAGCACCGTAGACAGTTGTATTCTCTGTCTACGTACAGCACTGATGACGCGAGAGAGATAGCATGAGCTCGCGTCTTGTTATATTTTAAGCCCTATGAGTTGTGGAATAAGATTTTATTGAATTGGTGTTATAAATCGGATTAGATCGACTTTTGTTGCAATTTCATGGTTGACGCAGAAGAGAGCACTCTTCTGCGTCAAAGCCGATGTAGTAATATCGGCACAAAAGCCGATGTAACTTATTTTTGTAGTAGGTGCTACTAGCTACTTTTTCGTGTATGAAATATCCCGTGACAGTGACTGACGGCTGACTTGACCCAGCACAGAGGTTTCAAAACATTTCAATAGTCGAACTCTTCTGCAAAGAACGCAAGAACAGCAAGATCTATTCGATTTTGTCTTTGATCAGTGTTCAGTATGAGAACAGTGAGTAAAGAGAATAGTGTAACACAACCTCTTAAGCCCCTAGCACGGCAAGTAAGACATCTGAGTTGCCTGGCTCTTTTTGTCGCTCACTGTACCTTTCAGCCTAAGTGTGTTTTGTTATATGCGGGGAAACTCTTCCATTCTCAGCCACCTGGGTAGCATCCGGTAGGGAGAGCTAGATACCGCCATTCTGTAATTGGCATGTTGAAATGCCCCGGATCTGTCAGCGACAGGGCATTTTTGTGACTGGTCGAGGGGATAAGGAAACGGACTTGTCCACAGCTTGGTTTAGACGACCAAAAACCTACTCCTCGCCTCAACCAGGCCCTGGCGTTCTGTAATAAATATCCTTTTTCCAGTCCCCGACCACAGCGGCTGCCACCACAGTAGCTACGGACGATGTACAGAACGACGACTGCAAATGTGTTCCATATTACATGTGCGAAGGGAATGAAATTGACGTGCACGTGTTAAATGCCAGCATCTCCGGAATGCTGGATGAACGGTACGGAATATTCTAACTCTCTTGCCTCCCAAAAAGTTGCCGCCGCCCTCTTGTGGGCGCTAGAGGCCTAGAAAGTGGCGGTAAAATGCCTAGAAACTATTAATGTTATAGCCTCTTTTTTATGTTATAGTTGGGCAAACGAACAATCGGAGCCATTTTCATGACTATCGACGCTCATAGATATCAGCATAGTGGCTATACAGGTGTACTCTTTTCACTTTCCACCTTCATGGGCTACCGTGTACTTTCACCACAGATTGTGTAGTGTGCCACTCACGGCCACCAGGCCAAAGATTGGTTAGTCAATAGTCAGTTATTAACATTGAGGTAGATTTTTCACCAGATTTCTTGTGTCCTCCGGAATTTTTTTTTTGGTTTCTAAAAAACATAGACACTGCCACTGAATGCGATGGGTGGGTGGGAACTGCACTTAATAGGCGGCCATGCTCGCAGTCTAGTCTGCGAGGCAGTTAGAGCCGTAACTGCTAATCGCATCAAGCAGAAATTACAACCACTTACGTCATATTTATTATCTGGGCTAGAGTTTTTAGTCCACGCAACTCCCCGTCCGTTAGAATTTGACTTAAATGTTGCCCATATATACAAGGTTGATACAGGCGAGAGGCATTAAATTAAACCACATATACTATAAGTGTCTAGTTAATCCGAAACTATTAAAATGAGTTTACGACAAGTATACGAAAATACTTTCTTCAAACAAGTTAAACAGCGAAAAAACATAAACATGCTTTGTAACGTCTCGTACAGGGAACGGCAACCTCGTACGGGCGAATGAATCGGTCATAGTCGGCGATCAGCTGCGATACAGCGCGTACGAAGTGAGAAAAAACTTTAAAAATTCCCGTGGCTAATTTATTGCTCCGATTGATCTGATTTTTGTTGTGTAGTCTGAAAATAATACACTAAATATGTGGTTTCATTTAATGCCTCTCGCTTGTATCAACCTTGTATACTGTACATTAATAAACTGATGTTTAACTTGTACAACATTTTACAGATTCGGGGCGAACATATGTAGGGAGTTTGTGGAGAAATGTTGCAAGATTGTGATCCCGAAGGATCAGGTGCCCACCCTTCCTCCACCTGTCTACAGGGGCTGCGGATACCGGCAGCCCAAGGGGATAGACGTGACAGTCGTCGGGGGGGAGGTAAGACAATCTTTTTAATACAGTGAGGTTGGCACTGCAAACGAATTTGCGCTTTGGCCAGTTAAACTGGGATGGTACTTAGTGCACCTCTATTTTTTTATAATTTTTTAAGCCTTTTGATGACTGCGGATGCTCGAGGACGTAAGCATTTCCTTTCCTTCTCCCCTCCATGCGCCATCGGCTGCTTGCACTGTCAAAGGAAGTAAGATGCATGCATTTCGAGAGGCCTTTTAGGCTGTTAGAGGACGATAGAGCGAAATGGCCAGATTTGAACAAAGCTAAACGCAAATTACCAGAAAAGCAATTTCGGACTTTGTAGATTTATTATGATATTATATATCTTATTAATATTATAAATGCGAAAGTTTGTATGTTTGTTTTGTTTTTTGTTTGTTACTCCTCCACGCAAAAACTGCTGAACCGATTTTCATGAAATTTGGCACACACAGAGGGTAATTTGGATTAAAACATACCTAGGATTTTAGCCCGAAAACATGTTCCTACGGGATGCCATGGGATGATTTTCCACAATATCAAAATTTACGCGGGTGAAACAGCGGGGCGCAGCTAATACCTACCTATATATTTTGTGTATTGATTACCCATTTTTATATCAAGAAGGGCTAAAAGAGCAATCGGAGTCTTCTAATTTTTTTCCTTCCATACAGAGCTTTGGTGAGATATACCAGCACTGTAACTGGACGCTTGTAGAGGTACCTCTCGTTTACACATCCCGCAAACCCAACATCCTTTTTAGAACCTCCTCTCTCCTTTATTAATTAAATATAATTTAAATCAGTTGTCTTTTTAGGGTTCCGTACCTAAAGGTAAAAATGGAAGACTATTACTGTGACTCCTCTGTCCGGCTGTCTGTCTGACTGTCAGCAGGCTGTATCTCATAAACCGTGATAACTAGAAAGCTGAAGTTTTACAGAATATTTAGGTGTATATTGGCCTTTAATAAAGTAAATTTTAAAGGGGGGCCCCCATTGAACAAATGTAATATTTAACCAAATTTTTAAACCTCATCTTAATAAAGAGGTACAAACTTGAATATTAAGTATAAAGATAAATTAATAAGAGCACAGAATTAAAATGTAATCCAACCATCTAAACGTGGTGCGAGCGCCGCGCGCCGCGCCGCGGCCGGTGCAGTAGTAGTGATGCGACTCGAGTAGGAATTTGCGACTCGAGTCACTCGAGTAAAAAGTCACTCGAGTACTCGGCGCGATGAGTTCTCGCCTCTCGGTCTCGGTCAACTCGGTGCGCCGAGTTAACTCGGTGACTCGAGTTCACTCGGTAACTAGAGTGCAAGTTCACTCGAGTAGGATTTATTTTCGCTCGAGTACGAATTTCACAAACTGACTCGAGTGACTCGAGTAAAAGCATGACTCGAGTCGCATCACTATGCAGTAGTGACGTGGCTATGCAACGACCTATGGTGGTAATGATGGTACGGAACCCTTCGTGCGCGAGTCCGACTCGCACTTGTATACATAAACTAACCAAGGGCTGTTTGCTTGCTCCCAGGGTAACGAGGCTCAGTTCGGGGAGTTCCCGTGGGTGGTGGCGATACTGAACGCAGAGACACACGAGTACGGCGGGGTGGGGGTACTCATACATCCGCAGGTCGTCATGACGGGGGCGCACGTTGTTGACCAGTAAGGTTATTTGCTAAGCTGTTGCTGCTATACAGCGAAATCAGGCCAGCACGGCCAGGGCCTCCTCCGTCATTTTTTTTTTTGATATATTTATTTTATTTTTATTTTAGAGGCTATACAGATGCGCTGCCCTCCTTTCTCCCCCCACCTACATGGGCCACCGGCTACTTACACACCGCACGAAACGCGACAGCACAGCTGTTACTTTACGCCGGTCTCGTGTCATTTAAGATCGGTGTGAAGTGACTGTGCTCATGTAAAGATTATACGAAAAGTTATTTTAGTAGTTGTCTATTATTGGATATCGGACCGTTTGCTTAGTCAGAGAGCTGGATGTCCGGTTGGATTTGGAAATCGTATATATACTATACTATATATACCTTATCAACAGATTCATAATGAACTGTAATGAAGTTGTTGCTACTAAGAAAGATAATAAACTAACTCTTCAAACTGCTGGACCGATTTTTATTAAACTGCTAACAGCCACTGCAAAAAGAATGGCTAACGAATGAAAAAGCTCAAAATCGGTCTAACCGTTTGCGAGCTATGATGTCATAAAAAGAAACACACACACACACACACGTAAATACACAAAGAAATATTGACTTCAAACTTATAACACTACTTATTTTGAGTTGACTGTTAATAGAAAATATTATTTTCCAGAATGAAAAAAATATTAATTCGAGCCGGCGAGTGGGACACGCAGACAACGCAAGAACGTTTGCAGTCACAAGAGGTTCTTGTCGATAAAACGGCCGTGGCAAAAGGTATGCTTTAACGGAGATAATTAGTTGAATGTGCACAGAACAATAACCTTCCTGGGTTTTGTTTCACCGAAACTAAATGCTTAATTTCAGATTGTAATCTCCGTAACTTGTTCAACGACATGGTGCTCCTACATCTCCAGACTCCTGTGACTTTGGACCGGCACATCAACGTCGCCTGCCTCCCCGAACAGAACGAAAACTTCGAATCAGCCAAGAGCTGCTTTGCCAACGGATGGGGCAAAGAATCCTTCGGTAAGTATTGAAGCTAAAGTTGAGTATATCTATTAAATTTAGGGTAAAAGGTAGTGGTTTCGATATCCAAGTAGCTTTTTAAGCATAAAAATTTTCTCAAATTGTCTCAGTTTTATTTTAGTTTAGATATTTTTTTATGTATATAAAGAATATATGAATTAAGATATAGAATATTATAAATGCGAAAGTTTGTATGTTTGTTTGTTTGTTTCTTCTTCACGCAAAAACCGAAATCAAAATCATGCAATTTGCCACACACATAGAGAGTAACTTGGATTAACACAAAGGATAGTTTTTATCCTGAAAAAATGTAACTATGGGATGCCATGGGATGAGTTTCTCTTTTTTCCACGGGATCGAAATTTACGCGGGTGAAACCGCGGGGCGTAGCTAGTTATACAGAAGGAGTCAAAGTTTTGCTATTGGTGGTTGACTTTGTCAAAAGCGCTGGTTAAATCTGTTTACTTATATGACATCTACTTGTGACCCACAATAATAAAAATTTTAAGAGAGCGGTGAGACGAGAGCAATATAAGAGTTGTCTCGGCAGAACGATGTCTTCGAGGACCGTTCTGAACAACCTAAAGGGTAAAGTCAAAATTACAAATATTACAATATCTGTGGACTTCGTGGAACTTGTTATTAACGGGTGAAATGTGAATGTTTTTTTTTATGATATAGGAGGGCAAACGAGCAGCCGAAGCCATTTTCATGACTACCGACGCTCACAAACATCCGCATAGAGGCTATACAGATGCGCTGCCCTCCTTTCTCCTCCCACCTCCATGGACCACCGGCTACTTACACACCGCACGAAACGCGATAGCACAGCTGTCACTTTACGCCAGTCTCGTGTAAGGGAGAGATCGTGCCGGCCCAATTCGACTGCATGCAAGCATGCAGTGTGGCACTACCTCTTACATTTTTGTTTGTAACAGCTTTAAGGAACCTGACAGTAGGCCTGATGATATATGTCTGCAGTCCAAAGCAACGTTTTCATCGCTTTTTTATAGACACGCACAGCACGAGCGATTAATGAACTTTCAATTTATAGGTCAAGAGGGCAAATACGCAGTGCTTCTGAAGAAAATAGAACTCGACATGGTTCGTGCTGACTCGTGTCAGCAGGCCTTGAGGTCCACTCGCCTGGGCCGGCACTTCAGGCTGCACGAGAGCTTCGTGTGTGCCGGGGGAGACGAGGGGAAGGACGCTTGCCAGGTAATATTACCTCTATTTTAACATAATACATAACATAATGTAACATAATGTTGGAGACCAGAGTCGGAAATAGAAAACAAATAGCAGCGAGCGTGTTATTTTACAATTAAGCGGCGTATAGTGATGGTAGGGTGTATCGGACCTCTAGAAATAGTCAATACATGTACCGCGTTTGAAAATTTAGCTAAATACTACTTATCTTGAATGTGAAAATTTTGTGTGAATTTTTGTCATTGTTTCCCGCAAAAATTTTATATAAATAAAAAAAAACGAAATTTGGTAAAATACAACTAAAAATATAACTAAAGAAATTAAAGTAACTAAACTAAAAGTTCCCTTGGCATTTTACCCGGGTAAATCCCCGGTGCACATCTGTTGAATAAATAAAATAAACTTTACGACAACATATCGACATCGGAATCACCTCAAAGGTTATCACTACAATTCCTATGTGTCATAATATGTATTAAGAGGTCATTACCTTGAAAGTAATGTTGACAGAGTAGCGAAATATTTTTATACGATCACCTAGTTGTGAGTACTGACATCTTTAACGAGCGCGGCCCACCACCACTCGCTTGTCTTCAGGATCGACAGCGGCAAATGCTCGTGACGAAACATCGAAACGAATCTAAATAGTGAGGAAACGCATGTGTAGTATTGCAGCCAAATTGGGCCGGCACGACCGGGGAGGTACCTCTCGCTTACACGAGACCGGCGTATAGTGACAGCTGAACTCGGGGCAGCTCGTGCTTCGTGCGGTGTGTAAGTAGCCGGTGGCTTACGAGAAAGGGCAGAGCATCAGTATAGCCTCTATGCTGATTTCTATCATGGCGTCGGTTGGCATGAAAATTATTCCGACTGCTCGTTTGCCCCCCTATACCTACCGTAAAAAAACTAATCGAAATGGAGTTGCAGTCGCAGGCAGTCTAAAGTAGCCATGTCTCGTGCGTGGCTACAGTAATAGTTCATTTTCTTTAATATTATATCCGTTTTAATTTCCAGGGTGACGGAGGAGCCCCGCTAGTGTGTCCCATCGGCGGCGACCGCTACAAGCTGTCAGGCCTGGTCGCCTGGGGCATCGACTGTGGAAAGAAGGGCATCCCAGGAGTCTACGTCAACGTCTCAAAGTTCATGAACTGGGTGGACAGCACCATGAAATCTTGGGGCCTTCCAACTGACGGATACAGAATTTAAACACGATTTTATATTTATTATACCCTGCGTTTTAATTATACCTCCTAGTTCTTTTCTGTGGCTACTTAGTATCTTCATGAGCTAGCTATGTCATGGCTGTACTCGCTACTATATACATGCACTGCCCCCGAGTCACATTTGAGTTGTGACGTTCACCAAATATAATACCTAATAATGTCGTTCTAGCCGATTTCGGCTACGGCAGCCGTCTATATAGACGTGCCATCTGCGCAGGACATATTATAGTGCACAAGTGTGCGTGCAAACACAAGTGTACTCTCTATTCTCTAATTCTCATATTCCGATGGGACGGCAATCCGACACGACCCGTGAGAAAACAGGCGCATTCCGACGGCTTAACATGCTCTCCGAGGCACGGGGGTGTAAAACCGCCAACTTCCCGACTCCGGACTGTTATTAGAAATTGAAAAATCCCAATAACAATTTTCGGTCCGACCCGGGATTCGAACCCGGGACCTCACGTCTGTGGTTGAACACGCTTGCCACTAGACCACGAGGCAGTCATCATCACCAAATATATGTACATACTAACATAGTTATAAGATAGGCAGGGTGGAGCCGGGAATTTCTCGATACATTTTGCATGTCGATTCTGAGACTGATCTGGGCACATCCTTCATGACACTCGTTTCACAATACACACCTCACCAACTAGTGTAGATACTTGGGTACCTGGGAAATCAGTGGGCCTTAACATGCATAAAACCGGCAGCGCTCTTCGTGTGCAATTCAATAACGCATTCAGGTTGCTGGTGGGATTGCCCCGCTTCTGCAGTGCATCGGGCTCCTTGTCAACAGACTGCGGGGCAGCACCAACAGCATACTGAAGTTGATAGGGAGCAGGCTAGACTGTAGGTATGTTAGTCATTGCCGCACAATTTCAAGCAGACTTTATTTATTTATTTACTAGCTGCGCCCCGCGGCTTCGCCCGCGTAAATTTCGATATCGTGGAAAATCATTCCATGGCATCCCTCAGGAACATTTTTTCGGGATAAAAAGTATCCTATGTTATTTCTAATACCTCCAGGAATATGTGTACAAAGTTTCATAATGATCGGTCTAGTAGTTTTGGCGTGAAAGCGTAACAAACAAACTTACATTCACATTTATAATATTAGTAGGGATAATCTTAAACCTAATGCAATAGACAAGCTACATTTCTATAATCTAATAAGTATAATTTCTATATTTACACAATCATTCTTAATATTATTATGTATTGCTATGGCCATCTCCAACTCCAGAGTTACATACTATGTAATATGCTGCCTTTGCGAAGTCATTCAACGAACAGTTAAATAAGTCGACGAGTTCGGCTACCGCAGTGATCGTGCGCAGCGCTCGCGTCAGTGGCGCTTGCTGTGCAGCAAGTTGGTGCGCGCAGACGGCACCGCCAACAGCCGCGGCCGCCGCGCCGCCGCCGTCTCACATACGCATCAGGGACGTAAAACCCAATGCCTCCTAGTATGACCAGATTATAACATTTTCCGCGTAAGAGTTTGAATAGATAGGTAGCCAGCGCTACTTCCCGCCTAGATTCTAGTTTATAATAACCTACCATGCCAAGCACAAACGAAATTATGCGACAACGACAAATACGAAAATCTCTTTTGTGTGTTTCTTTTTGTGAAAATAAAACTAACATAGGTCGTAAGTGTATTACTAACCAAAATTAAGTCTTTGTTACTTGTTACATAAATAATAATAACAATATTTTTGTAATATCTGATAACCCCAACAGTCTTAATTTTAATGTGTTGACTCCCAAAATATCATTCCAAGTTGTGCCATCAGTTGCAGATCTGGCATCCTGTCCCATCTCTCTGATCCCAGACTCAAAAGCCATGGAAATAGCACCAAGATAATACTCTCGTACGGCGCGTCATTTGTTTTTTATATGTTTTATCTCCGTCGAGTATTTATATGAGTGATTGAGGAAAATGTTTATTACTTATATACATTTATGTATATTGTTTTATCAGCTGTCGGGGTTAGTTTGACCCGTGCAGCTGGTCTGTATAGACGTTAGCGATTAGGCCTTATCGGTGTGGTGCATTTCCCTGGTCAAAGTTTTAAGGTCAGTACTTCGTGAACAAATTAAAATTAGTGGTTGAGATAATTGAATATGAAATATCTTCGGATTGAAATTCTAGACAATTCCCAAGCAACTGGAGGTACAAGCATACAGCTTCAAAAGTTAGCAAAAATATATATATTTGCGGGCGTGAGCACAAATTTTGTATGAACCAAACTGCTGTGATGTAAGATTAACTATAAATTACCAACAAAGAAAAAAATGTTTTTTTCAAAAATGTCCTCAGATATTTTTAATATTTCGTTTATTTAAGGTTTACATGGGTACCTATATTATATTAAAATAGCAGATCCGGTAGATAATCTTCCTGCTCAGAACAGCAGCTCAACATTAAGACACCGGCAATTTTTGTACTTTCCCCTAATTATCATATATTCCAAGGATAAGAAAAACCTTAATCAATTTTATGCACTAAAATATTTCTCGGGAATCACTTGTTCTTTTGGCTTTATCGAGAATCTTTTGGTGCTGAAATCCAATAACAAAATTTTGAGTTTATTACGTACATACAGACCAACAAGGTGAAAGAACCCTTCTATGATACTTAGTGATAATAGAAATCATTCTAATTTACTAGTTTAGTAGTTAACTAAATTTTAAGTTTTAACTTGCTACTAAATTATGTGTTTACATGTATTAAGTACTAAGTAGGTAACTAAATTTTAATTTACCTATAAGTACCTAATTGCATTGCATATGTCTGTTTAGTGTGTGATTGTGTACATGCATGGTAATTAGGCCCACATACATAAACCAGGTCATTGCATATGTTATACGCGATACATCGTAGATGGATCAGGGCGACACACACCATCTATGCACAACGCCCTCTGGGGCTGTACTGAATATATATAAACTATCTTAGGCATCTAGGTGACATATGTCACTGTCACGTAACACGTCTCCTTTCTAGATCTAGGTCACTAGGTAGGGTAATATACAAACTAACATGTCCTAGAACTTTTCATTCAGCAACAGTTTTGGTGCTTTTACTATCCTACCACATCTTGTAGTACGTATTAGATCATTTGAAACACTATGGGAATGTTCATCAGCATTACCCCTCTGGCATTCATTATCGTTCGATGATTTTGACTTATCTACAAGACTTTTACACACTACACCAGTGATTCGCAACCTTTTCTTTGTTGCGGCACATATTTAACGATTTCAAAATTTGGCGGCACACAAAGAATAAGATTAAATATAAAAAAACGCGTTGCAAATTAAATAATAAAATAATGTATTTCTTTGTGGATTAAATATACTATATTTTATATATCTATATATATTTTTTCTTTTTAACTGATATTATTTAATAAAATTATTATTATTATATATTTGCAACATTTGGCGGCACAGTGGTTGAGAATCACTGCTCTACACTATTTATGTAATGAGAATGATTCATCATTTATACCTAAGCCCTCAAAGCCCCCAATGATTTTAGGTGAGGTGACATATGTCACTCACGTAACAATGCCCAAACGTATATAAGTAGGTAGTTAAGCTCATTAGTTCACTCAAGACGGACATTCAACATAGTAACAAAGGCATACATTCTGTGATTAAATTTATTTTAGGTGATGTTTTAGACGAAAACAAAGATGAAAGCATTAGGGAAATAACCAAACCCACAAGACTGTGTGTAGAAATTTAATGTAAAGATGAGATCAGCATGGCGCTAGCACTTTATTTCAGAAACAAGAAAAACACGAATAAATAATAATTTAACCAGCCCGGGTTTATTCACACTTATCCATTTTACTCATCTAGTGTCTGTCCAAATGTGTCAAGTGACAAGCCCCGCCCACCAACTTAAGCGAAAAATAGAAATCATTCTAATTTAGTAGTTTAGTAGGTAACTAAATTTTAAGTTGCAACTTGCTACTAAATTATGTGTTTACATGCAATGAAGCACTTAAAATTTATTCAAAATATAATTAAGTATTTAGGTTTATAGACATTTATTCTCAAAAAAGACATACGTCACTTACATGAGAATACAATTAAATATTTTGTGCTAATATTAAACATTTGTATTCCTCGTTACAAAATATATACCCATTTAACGCATTATTTTAATATATTTTTTTACAGTGAGTTCTGCGTTATATATTCCGCCAGTTTGGTCTTGAATGCGTCAAATGAGTGTATTTCTTTTATGTGTGCAGGTACTTTATTATAAATTTGTGAAATGTATTTAACTACTTAATACGTGTAAACCGGTAAACCGGGCATTACGTTCCTTGACAAATGTGAGTAGTGACAGGGATGACATGCAGGGTCAACCAACGTATTGGGAAAAAATATGGAATATTGCTTCAAATTGATTTCGACTCCATCCCCAATAAATGACATATCATATCATCATTGAGGACTGATGATGAGTCGCAGTAAGTAATCGCTTAAGTACGTTAAATAATTAACGCACGTGTGTGTGTGTGTGTGTGTGTGTGTGTGTGTGTGTGTATGTCTGTGTGTGTGCGTGCGTGCGTACGTGCATGCGTGCGTGTGTGTGTGTGTGTTTTTCAGACGAATACCTCGGCGTTTGTCGATACCGATGCGATTTCTCTGCCGTCCGTCAGTACCAAGCTACATGCGGGTCTTAAATATTCGTGATGTAGCCGAGTATAATGACATGCGTGAGAAAGACCAAAAAATTTTACCACCTAAAAAAGAAAGAAGAAAGAATAAATAAATAAAGAAATAAAGAAAAAGAGAGAGAGACAGTGAGAAAGAAAGAAAGAAAGAAAAAAGAAAGAAAGAAAGAAAGAATAAAGAGAGAGAGAGAGAGAGAGAAGTAGTCATTTACTGAGACCCATTAAAATGAAAAGTAGCATATTTGGTATTTCTCGTTGCGTTGCAGATGTTGCTGTTGCTGCTGACGTTGGCAACAGTTGCTCTGGGCCTCCCGCAGGTCCCCGCGCCCGAGGTCAGCACGATCGACCCACAGCGGCTGAACGACGTGTTCGACCCGTCGAGGAAACTGGAAAATGTAACTTTATTTTTTTATAGTATAAAAGGGCAAGCGAGCAGTCGGAGCTAATTAAATAACTACTGAAGCCCGTAGACATCTGCATATCCGCAGATGCCTCGCCCTTCTTCCTCCTCTCCCCATGGGCCACCTCTTACTTGTTGCTTTTTTTTTTTTTTTTTTTTTTAGCA
>LUGF01043692.1:153501-169460 GCA_001625245.1 Calycopis cecrops
ACAACGGCCGTGGCAAAAGGTAAGCTTCAACTGAGGTAGTTACTTAAATATGTGTGTAATGCCCGATTTACACGTATTAAGTAGTTATGTAGTTAACTAAATTTTAACTAAATTTTAAGTACTTAATTGCATGTAAACAGATAATTTAGTAGCAAGTTGCAACTAAATTATCTGTTTACATGCAATTAAGTACTTAAAATTTAGTTAACTACTTAACTACTTAATACGTGTAAATCGGGCATAAATGTATGTACAATAATTATTCAATAGCCATCCACGAGTAGGCGCTGTAAAAAATAAACAATAGTCATTTTATATTTATGAATAGTAATTATAATGTACGTCTCTATGCTGAACTTAATACAGTACTTTTACATTATATGGCATTGAATAATTTTATTCTAGTAGTTTAAATTAGACAGGCCTTCAAATGTGTATTGGCCTTTACGATTATACAAAGGAAGAATAATTGTTGACAAAAAAAATGTGTGAGAAATATATTATTACTAGCTGCGCCCCGCGGTTTCACCCACGTGAACTTCGATATCGTGGAAAATCATCCCATGGAATCCTATAGGAAAATTTTTTCGGGATAAAACTATCCTGTGTTAATCTAAGTTACGCTCTATGTATGTGCCATATTTCATGAAAATCGGTTCAGCAGTTTTTGCGTGAAGTAGTAACAAACAAGCAAACAAACAAACAAACATACAAATTTAGACATTTATAATAATATATAAGATTAGTAGTTATTTCAAAACAATTTCACCACCATGTCTGGTATCACTGTTAAAATCATACCTATACTTAAGTTTTATCTTTTTGTAAAAAAGAGAAAATTCTATCATATACATCTTTGGAATCTTCCCCAATCACTGGAAGGTCATCGTTCACTTGAATATGCCTGGAACAAACCCAACTCAACATATTTTAGCTGAAACAGTTGCGAAAATAAGTTACGAAAACTACTACGGTTGTGTTTAGAAAATAGCATCCGACCAAGGCATACCGTTAAGAGCAAACCATTCGTTTCTCTTACACATCTCGTAGGCGCAGATAAAATCGAACACATCCTCAAAGTAACGCAATTGTTGGCCGCTGGCATAGCTCTTTAAAAACTGCACTAAGACTGTGTCCCCAGTAGGCAAACTGTTAGCGCCTGACTGAGTGAGCAGCAAAATTGTGGCGAACTGAAATTCGAGGTCGCAAGCAAACTGTTATGAATCGGCCACTAACTGAGACAGTCGGCGTAACGCTACAGTGTAAATTGAGCGCAAAACTAGCAAACTGTGGACAATCCATTTCAAATATATGAAAGTGCTTACTAAACTTATACGCCCCAAACTCAGTCCGCCACTAACAGTTTGCCTACTGGGGACACAGCCGGGCATAGCCGTTTGTTAGGTACGTGAATATCATCGGCGCCGCGCCGTCGCGTCGTTGATTTTGTCGGCATTGATTATTTTCCGTTGCCGGCACTGCATGACTCGATCATATGGTGTTTTAACAAATCATGACAAAATCTACTCTCTTAAAGGATGTATTGGTTTAGCGTTACCTTAAAATTAAGGAAGCAATGTTCAATAATTTAATGCTCGCTTTTAACATCACTTTAATTAATTAAACTCAGCCTAATTAACAAATAGATTAGCCCACTTTGTTCGGTGTTTTACCAGGTCTACTGTTCGAATTGTGTCATATATATATTTCTTGTTGTAGCAAACATTGCACAAAAAAATTGTAATAATCTATTATATTTATTATCTTCCAAATTGCACAGTCAAAGACTTATAGATGACTTATAGATATATTTTGTTTTTTAACCGACTCCAAAAAAGGACTGGGTCAAACAATTGCGATTATTCTTTTCTTGTGCGAAAGGGTATACTTTGAAGTTAGTCCCATTGTCACTTAGTCAAGATTTGATTATAGGATCCTGGGATAATCCAAGGCAACCTTCAAATTATTTCCATGTTCTCTATTCGGACATCTGTCTACATTTGGATATGAGCATTTCATGAACTGACGATGGACAATCGCTACAATTTCTTTAACCTTAAAATTGCCAATTATAACCGATATTCAAAATATTTTTATGACTATTACCTGCCGGTGAGTTCCAGGAGAAATCAAGGGCGACCTTCGAATCGTATGAGCGCATTCGTGTTTTAATAACTAAGTGATACCTTTCTTAAATTAATGGAACAATTGACTATGATAATCTAGTTTTATAAAGCTGAGCTCATGGTGGAAGATAGAACTTTTCAAAAATTTGGCGTTTTTTTTTAAATTTATTATTGTTTAGGGGCAAACGAGCAGTCAGAGCCATTTTCATGACTACCGACGCCCATACACATCGAGGATATACAGATGCGCTGCCCTCCTTCCTCTTCGTACCTCCATGGGGCACGAGCTACTTACATACAGCACGAAACGCGACAGCACAGCTGTCACTTTACGCCGGTCTCGTAAGCGAGAGATACCGCCCCGGTCGTGCCGTCCCAATTCGGCTGCGTGCAAGCATGCAGTGTGGCACTACCTCTTACTGAAAAAAATAATCTATTCACATTCAATTTTATTTAAAGAATACATTTATAAGATAGATAGATAGATAGATAGAACTTTATTCAATGCAAAAATTTTATACACACACTTATTCTACAATACACTTAATAAGTTAAGAATGAGAATTAAAAGTAACAAACAAAAAAAAAACGAACACGGGTGAAATTTACAGTGATGTGACTTTTTTTGCTATTTTGCATCGAATAGGAGCGTCATTCGGCTTGGAAGTTGAGAATAACACCGGGATATTCCCACGCCGATATTCTGTGACGTCCAGGCAGTGATTAGAAAGGAGGGGGAGATCAGTGCACTTTCTAAGCAAAGCATTATTGATAAATAAGTAAAACGTATATATAATAAATTTGAATTTACATATATATAAGGTAGTTTTCGTCAAGTTTTAAAATCTGATGATGGAATACAAGGAAAATAGAAGGCAACCTTCAAATTTTATGTCTATTTTTTCATACAGTAGTAGCAACATTAGGAACGTTACAGGACGTGCACACGGTAGTGAACATTTAACGTCAGCTCAGCTAGCTGACGGAAGGATTTACTAGTTAAATGTTTATACTTGTTTGAGACTTTCGCGTTTGTTACACATATTATACTTACTTACCGGGTTTCAACACGGTAAAACACTTAAAAAAACCTTTAATTAGAAGACACAATAAAAATTCTCAAAATTCGAAAATACAAAGAAAATTTCATGAAAATGATGCAAGCAGTTTTAGGGCTCAGTCTCACACAGATTTTCATATACTAGCTGCGCTCCGCGGTTTCCCCCGCGTAAGTTTCAATCCCGTCGAGATGAAAAATTAATGTTGCCCGATTATCCGACCTACCCAATAGCCAATAGGCACACAAAATTTCATGAGAATCGGTCGAGCCGTATCGGAGGAGTACTAACATTATGACACGAGAATTTTATACTATATATATCTATATATACTAGCTTCCGCCCGCAGCTTCGCCTGCGTGGATTTTGGATTTTAAAAATGGAAGTTCTCAATTCTTCGGAATGAAAGATTCACAGTATCCTATAATCTAAGTCAGCTGATACTCTATCTGTATAACAAATTTTATCAAAGCCTGTTCAGTAGTTTTGAAGTGATTAACGGGCAAACATTCAAACGTCCAAACATCCTAACTAAGAAACTTTCACATTTGTAATATTAGTGTGATAAATCTGTAATTAAGCCATGCTGCGTATAAAATTGAAATTCTTTATATCTTACAGCTAAAACATTTTGCTAGCGAGTTGTAAAAAACCGTCAGCGCCACTTTATAATGACAGTTAGGTGTAACGAAGTTCACCAGGTCAGCTAGTAGACATATAAGTATCTTTTATATATATATATGTATAGAGAGAGAGAAAGAGAGAGAGAGAGAGAGAGAGAGAGAGAGAGAGAGAGAGAGAGAGAAAGAGAGNNNTAGTCCAGTTCTCTCACAAGATCTATATACGTATACGTACGTAGATATGTATTCATATAAAATAACCCCGTTAACGGTGACGTGTTGTTAATAACATTCTGTCCGTCCATTTCAGACTTCAATCCCAGCAATGCGATCAACGACATGGCGCTCCTGCACCTCCAGAGTCCGGTGGAACTAGACAGACACATCAACGTCGCCTGCCTGCCAGACCAGGACGAGGACTTCGACTCAGCCAAGAAATGCATCGCCAACGGATGGGGCAAATCTGTCTTCGGTAAGTAAAGTTCACCAAAATCGAGTAAGTCTATCAAAAGTTTCAAGGAACTGTTTAGGAAATATAGAAGTAGCATTTTAGCTGTATGTCGTACGCTCTTAAATTTAGACAATATCGTCTAAATTTTAGACAGTAAACGCGTAAAAAAATAATTTAAACGACAAAAATAGTAAATACAAATAAAGAGAATTGCGTGTTACCTAGATGCTAGGTCTAGGCGTCAATACCTATCCTTGGAGTGGACTTGAAAGGGCTATAGCTGAACAAAGATAACAATCGGAACTACGTCACAACGAATTTCTTTTGAAATAAAAACTCTTTTAAAAGCGCGTTCGACTTTTTGGAGATGGAAATAAACCTTTGATCATTTAACCAAATGGAAACACCGCGAACGCAAACGCATGATACACAAAAATCTAGCAAATCTATCTAGGAACGTGGTAGCCACCCACTAAACACTAATGCAATTCAAGTCGAGTTGCATTGCTGTACATAGTATTTAGCGGTGTTTGTGTGCACACGAAAATAATGTCCCACACTAGCTTCAAAACCTCTCATTGTATCTCCGAAATAGACCAATGGTGTTTTTACCTTTGGTACAGGGGAACTCCTGAAGGTGACCTCTTCGGTTGGTTAAATACTCAAAAGAATAAATCATCTCCCTACAGTGTTACCGACATCAAGCGATGGCGTTAAATATCGCGCAATAATGTTAATTATAGTAATAAAGTTAACTTTAGTAATTGAAATGAAAACTATTCGTTGCGAGTTGTGCATATCTAGAGATGGGACGAAATCCTACTAATATTATAAATGCAAACGTTTGTATGTTTGTCGATTTGTTTTTTGGTAACTCCTTCACCAAAAAAATGCTGCACCGAGTTTTATGAAATTTGGCACACACAATGGATAGTTTTTATCCCGAAAAAATGTTCCTATGGGATGCCATGGGATGATTTTCTATTTTCCACGGGATCGAACGGTACGTAACGGGTACTGAACGCCAGTGTTTTAACGGTCTCGATTGGGGTCCTTAAGGCCTACAATGGATGCAGGTCAATTCAAGACGGCGAATTCAAGATGGCGATTCCCTAAAATTATTACATACTAGGTGCCCCCCGCGGCTTCACCCCCATCACATAATTAATAAACTTCACCCTCCCATGTTTTTCAAATTTCAGGATTTTAAGATTTTTAAATTTATACCCGTAAGGGTTGAAATTTAAACAATCCTAACTCGAAAAAAAATTGTTTGCTAAGGCCTAAGACCAACAACTTTGCTAAAGATCATCGAAGATGATCGAAATATCATCATTTGCTAAGGCCTAAGACCAACAACTTTGCTGAAGATCATCGAAGATGATCGAAATATCATCATGCATAGGTAGTTTACGATTCTATAAAAAGGATATTAATGTTGACATAAGGGTTAAATTATTTCCAGGTCAAAAGGGTAGATACGCCGCTATTCTCAAGAAAGTGGTGCTCGACATGGTCCCCGCGACCTCGTGCCAGCGCGCGCTGCGGTCCACGCGCCTGGGCGAGCACTTCCACCTGCACGAGACCTTCGCGTGCGCCGGGGGGGAGGAGGGGAAGGACACTTGCCAGGTTGTATCTACTGACTAGTAGTCTTAGACTAGTCCTTCAAGAAAAAAGGTTGACTCTTATGTAAAAGGCCGGCAACTCAAAGTTTTGCGGCTGTCTACGGTGGTAGTAATCTAACACCTGCTCGTTTGCCCCTTATTCCATAAAAAAATCTAACATTTGTAGATGATGTGTTGCTAGAATGTCATAAGTTCTGCTTGCCTTGAAGAGAACGGGGTTGAAGACGATGTTCCGTTGGCATATTTGAATATATTATTTGATATTAATATAATATATTATCATGTGTACAAAAGGCGAACCTAATTTACTCGTACTTAAATAATATGAAGGGACCGTCAAAACTACTGTACTCCTAGAAATATAGTAGGGGTTCCTTTGGTGATGTAAGAGAGCACTAAGAAAGGATTTATAAAAAAATAATTTTTGAGTGAAATAAGGGGTGAAAGTTATATAGAACCAGCTGCGCCCCGTGGTTTCGCTCGCGTAAATTTTGATCCCGAGGAAAATAGAAAATCGTCCCATGGCATCTCATAGGAATATTTATCCAAATTTTTTTCGAGATAAAAACTATCCAGTGTCAATTCAAGTTACTCTATGTGTGTGCCAAATTTCATGAAAATCGATTCAGCAGTTTTTGCGTGAAGGAGTAACAAACAAACAAACATACAAACTTTTGCATTTATAATACTAGTAGAATCAGTTATTTGTTTCAAATTAAACGCATGTGAAACCGCACAGCTAGTACATGTCACGACGTTACACGTTAGACGTACTGAGTAATGTCGAAAGATCAACAAAATATATCTATGATATCAGCTATTCGTAAGAAGTTACTGATGTTTTAAACAAACCTGTATAAAATCACGTTAGCTGCCTGGTCGACCAACACTAAAAACTGCTAAACTAGTAACGCTAATTTCGTTGAAATTTGGCCTGCAAGTAGGTTTTATAACGTTCACAACTTTATAAAGTTTGCCTTTTTAAGAGCCAAAGCTGTACCATGTTGTGACTTACGATATCATGGGTTTTAACTACAATCTATTGCACATAGCGATACAGATAGACATCATTTTAATTGTCAGCTAAAAAAAAAATAATTTCAAAAGATTCTGTTATTATCGTTAATTTGTTATAGTCGTCGTAATACTGGATGTACTAAAAAGCTAATTTAAAATTTCTGTTTATAATAGTTTTAATTGCATAAAAAGACATGTTTTGGAATAACAAAACAATATGATGTCCAAAGACGTCCACTGTGATTCTCTGAAATGTAGACGGAAGTTCGGAACTGTAAAATACCCACTATTGTAGGTACACTTAAAACGCTAGTATGTAGTATGCACAGGGCCGGATTAAGCTATCGCGGGCCTGCAGCAAATTCTATTCAGGGCCTGATTAAGCAAGTTTATTTGCGATTATTTTGATTACAACGGTCTCAAAGATTCTTCTTGTACCTTTAAATACTCCTTTAGGCGCATGTTGCAACTGCTATTTTTGCTACGTGGTTCGGCCAGTGCTTCAGTGATTGATGACAAGTATCTTTGTTGTTGGCCTTATAAATGTTAATTTTGATAATATTATGCGTCTATAACAATCGTCTGGAGTTAAGAATGGACTACTTTTTTTCTTTTTTTTAAAGCCTTTTGTTGATAGCGAAATGAGTAGCGCTATTGGGCTACGCCTTCTCATTAACCCATTTAGACCGATAATTATTTTTGAGAAAATATATTGTTTTTTTGAGCCAAGTTTATGAACAAATATCCAAACATGGCGAAAAAAATATTTAAAAAAATATTATACTAATGGGGGGCCATAGGAAAGGTGTACCATATAGGGTACAATAGGATTAAATATATGCAAAAAATGCATGTTTTTTCAAATGCAGTTTTATTTAGTTTTTCGTGTGATATACCGGGTGTTCCAGACCACCCGTCCAGGCTGATTATTTCGAAAAGTTTCAGAAAAAAATCAAAACAAAAAAATACGTGTCAAATATTTTTTGAAACTCTATCAAATCATACCAAAAACATCCCTCACCCCCAACCCCCTGTTAGGGGTAGGGGGTGCAAATTTAAAAATTCAAATGGAAACCCGTATTTTTTTTGCAGATCAAAAGGGTGGTCTGGAACACCCGGTATAATAAAACATTTCACATGGACACCAATATTACACTTGACACACCTTGTAGGACACTGAGCATGGCAATGGCCGCATCAGGTTCGTTTCGGTTGCTTAGTAATATAATGATTTTTACCATCATATCAAGAGTCGGCAGTTATAGATGATGGGCGACTAAGACCAGGCTTTTCGCGTTGTTTATTGCCCTCAAATCTCAATAATAGCATTAGCAATACGACGTCGAAAGTTTAGCATGTCCATTATTCCACCATTATGCCTGTAGAGCAACCAAGCATTTTGTACAGACATGTCAATGCTGTGGAGAATCAGAGGCATGTACCATTTTTTTCCTCGAATATTTGTTCGCTGTGACGATATGTTTTGGTCCGACAAATCTACTCCACCCATATTCTTGTTGTTTTGTTGGATGAGATGGAGTTCACTTTTGTGCGCTGGATTTACACCTACTGCATTAGAACACACTGACACCATATAATTATCATGCCACTTGCAAATAATTATATCATAAGACACACGATAGTCGTAGAATCCTCTCTCTTTCTCGGTGAGTTCATGGACCAAAGGCAAACCAGTGAAGAAATTGTCTACAAATAGATAGATGGTTGAGGAGTGGATGGGACGTTTTTGCAACGGTTGAGTCTCTCGGTCTTCTGCTTCTAGCTTATGACTTGAAGAGGCTGCTGGGTCTACGGAAGAAGAGGCTGCTACAAACTCGGCTGGTGCTCGAAGTAAACTTGGACACAAATTGTGTTTGCTATGTTAACGGCAGCTTCGTCACCTGAGTCTTCATCAGTCTGATCTTCATGGGCAATATCAGGTGGCAAAATAAAAATATCGAAGTCTTGACCACAGCTGTTGGAATCATCATCTTCTTCAAGAATTGTTACAAGATCATGCAATGTCAATGGCCTAAAACAAAAAGAGAAGAAAATAAAAACACACACATAAACAAAAACATAAGTTAACATAAACAACTATCAAAAACATTTTTTAGGACATTTTGCATATGCTTGAACCTACTGTACCCTATACGGTACACCTACTTTAGGGTTATATATTGTCAGTCTAAAATAATGTAATCGAGTTTTTTTCTTGTTATAATATGCATTGTACCTCAGTCTACAGAATTATACTCAAAAACTATAGACTTATAAAGAAATATAACGGCACTTACCTTCTCGAAGTCATAGTAAATAATTTATTTTCTTTCTGATGGATAACAATAACAAAATCATCAAAATCACTTGCTTGAACGTAAATATGTAATTTTTAACGTACAACTAACACATTCAGCTTCCCATCACAAGTGGAAAAAAAGAGATGTAATTTGTGGGTAGATCAAAATAATTTTACGAATTTACTGTACCACATAGGGTACGGTAGGACTATATGGGTTAAGCTTTTATCATTATTTTAAGAGTTATATATTTATATAGTATTTGTTTATTACATGTTATTATTATTGCTTAATACATATATATTTTTTTTAATATAAAATAACTATAACTATAAATATAATATACTTAGGTTAGGAGGGTATATTTGTTTTAATTATTATTATTAATATTGTTAAGGTCTAAATAATTGTTAAATGGAATTATGAATGGACTACTTGGAACCTCCTGATTGTGATAATATTTTATAATTATTTATTTATTGTAACGTATTCGTTTATATATCCAGGGTGACGGAGGGGCCCCGCTAGTGTGCCCCGTCGGCGACGACCGCTACAAGCTGTCAGGCCTGGTCGCCTGGGGCGTCGACTGCGGACAGAAGGGCATCCCCGGGGTCTACGTGAGGGTCTCGAAGTTCATCGACTGGGTGGACTCCACTATGACTTCTTGGGGGCTACCAACGGACGGATATAGGATTTAAATATGATTTATACTTTTTCGTAATTTGTGTTTTAATTATTTTTTCAATGCTGTTGTGTGTACGTATTTACTTAGTGTTAGTAACCACTAAGTTCAATTCTTTTACCATACTATATCAAACTACTGTCAATTGGGAGTTAACATAAATTATAATTAATAATAATCAAATGCATATCTAGATATTTATATTTTATGGCCATTTTGTTGGGGCACGCAAGCAAAGAAAATTTCAATCTACCCTTTTTAAGAGGTTACCCAACCAAACCCAACGTACAAATTACTTACGACAAATTGTAACCTAAAAAAGGAAGGAGAAAAAGATTTGAGGTCTATTTTGTCATTAGTTTTATGAAAACTGAAACAAAACATTAGTAAAACTGTTGATATTTAAAAAAATATAAATAGTCGCTATACTTTTATTTCATAAAATACCTAAAAACCCTTTTAGAAAATAATATAGTCAATAAATAATAATATAGTTACGGAATGGTACAAAGGGGACGTATGCGCACATTAGTCACAACTGATAACCCCTTCACTCTTATCAATGTGACAGCTCCTTTTCCCCATAATCATCAGCAGCTCCACAGCATCCTACCAAACGCCAACCGAGAGTCTACGGACTTGCGTCATTGATTTTTTTTCAAATTAAATAATCTTACACGAGCGATTGAGGAAAATGTATATCAGTAATATACTCCTTACGGCGGCCGAGTAGTCTGACCCGCGCCGCTGCTCCGTCCGCACGCTATGAGCCGCCAGTGAACCTCCTCGCTGCATCCGACTGCTCCATCCCCAAGGTCAGTACGACGACGTTTGGCATTCGCGGAACTCGTTCCTCTTTCTGTTTGCTTGTAAATCGTTGTATCGCTTCTATGTATTAGTTATAATGTCAAACAAATATATTGTAGTGGACCGGTTTCGCCAGTGATTGTGTGTTTCATCATTGTTCAAAACTAGTCGACAGATTTGTCGGATTTTTTAGATTTATTCACGTTACGGGTGATTCTTCGAAATGGTAGTTTTTAGTGCAGTTACCGTAACATATTGACTAAAAATTATACATTAAGTAGGTAGTTTGACGGTGATAAAAATCAGCTCAAGCTAATAACGTATAATATTCTCAGTAGGATATTTTAGAAGCTATCACCAACTCTGGTGAATTTCCATGATGACTTTAAAACTATCTAAGACAGGGTTGGCCAAATTTATAAAAGCAAAGTTAAGGTATATTGGAAAATTATAGATTGGTAAGTTAAGGGTGTTTACAAGAGATACATTTTGTGCCATTCAGGCATTCAATTTTTTATTAATTTCTTAGTTTCAAAGTTTGTTATTTCGGGTTGTAGACTATATTATTGTCAAATTTCAACTAAAACCAACCAGATGTTTTAATAAGATTAGTAATATCAGTAAGATTACTAAGAATAGTAATAAATATGCGTTAAAAATATTCGCTTTCGTAATAATATCAGGTTGATTTGGGTTTTACCAATAGCTTGACCCAGTTTACTTGAGTGGTAGGATGACATAACTCGTATCACTTGTTATTAATTATACCTTTTGGAGTTGATACGTGTGATATGTCACGGGGACGGGGGAACTACGGCCCGTACAGACAATAAATTTCCCCATAAGAAATGTCAAATGATTAACTACATTATACAATTATTATACCTACGTGAACTATGTCTGTAAACATTTATCATTTGACATTTTTAGACCCCATTGAATGGGAGATGACGCCCCAAAGTTATGATCTATACATTTTATATTATAACATAATAATTGTAATAAAAAAAAATATTCAGTACCACTAGTGACATTCAATTCATAGATAAGAGGTAGGTGTAAGAGGTAGTGCCACGCTGCATGCTTGCATGTAGCCGAATTGGGCCGGCACGACCGGGGAGGTACCTCTCGCTTACACGAGACCGGCGTGAAGTGACAGCTGTGCTGTCGCGTTTCGTGCGGTGTGTAAGTAGCCGGTGGTCCACGGAGGTGGGAGGAGAAAGGGGGGCAGCGCATCTGTAGTCTATGCAGATGTCTATGGGCGTCGGTAGTCATGAAAATGGCTACAACTGCTCGTTTGCCCCCCTATACCATAAAAAAAAAATAGATGCTGCAAAATAAAATGATATTTTAATGTATTTTATAAGCGTAGCACTATCTCTTACTATTTGTGCTTTTTTGCCCCCTAAATTATAAAAAAGATCGCACAAACCTTGCTATAGGCTTGGGGTGTTCCCATGGCTTCTCCACTAGCAGACGACTAGTAACACCGGATATTAGTGGGTATTAGGGGATGCTGGGAGATCCTGTGAGGTATGTAGGACCCCGACATAGCTCTTAGGGTCAATTCACACCAAAAGCGCGGCGAAGCGCAGCGAAACGGAGCGCAGTTTATGTGTCATATGAATTTCAACTTTATAATAATTACTATAATACTTATTATCGTATGAGAAACTCGAACGAGACGCGCGGATACCCACGAAGTCGCTGGAATGTGCGAGAATTCGCTGGAATGCTCCAGAAGTCGCGAGAATTCGATAATAAGTACCATAGTAATGAAAATAAAGTTGAAATTCATATGACATATAAACTGCGCTCCGTTTTGCTGCGCTTCGCCGCGCATTTGGTGTGAATTGACCCTTAGGGTCTCCCCAGCCGAGGGCGTGCCCAATGCAAGTCAGCGAAAAAACGATCATCATCATCATCAGCCTATTGCAGTCCACTGTTGGACATAGGCCTCTCCCATAGCACGCCACTAAAAAATAAAAAAAATAAAATATAAAACAATATCAAATATATAAATAAAATAATCAATAAAAAATCGATTCTGGGTAATAATTGTAATTCGAATTATAATTAAGTAAAGCTGCGATTTACTTTGTGGTTACAAAACTATCAATCACTAGCACTTGTGCTAGCTTCGGGGATCCGATCCGACAATATACATTTTTTACAGAATGGGTACTTCCATTATTCGGGTTTCGTACCTTAAAAATTAAAGACGGAACCCTCATAAGAGGATTTTATTTTTCCGTATCTTTGTTTTTTGATTCGGAAAAATCCATAATGGTCAGCCACCGGAATCGGGAGCTGCGGACATGTAATGTCCGACCGGAATCGGGAGCTGCGGACATGTAATGTCCGACCGGAATCGGGAGCTACGGACATGTAATGTCCGACCGGAATCGGGAGCTGCGGACATGTAATGTCCGACCGGAATCGGGAGCTACGGACATGTAATGTCCGACCGGAATCGCGAGCTACGGACATGTAATGTCCGACCGGAATCGGGAGCTACGGACATGTAATATCCGACCGGAATCGAGAGCTACGGACATGTAATGTCCGACTCTCACGGATAAAACAACCCCGGTGTGAGGCCGCGGCGGGAGTGCGGAGAGCCTCATGCCATTCTTCCGCGCTTCCGCCAGCGGAAGCTCACGGCAGCGAGCGCTTCTCTCATTCGGAAGCAGTTCGTGGCAGTAGTTAGTTTAATTATATGAAACATGTACCGGGGAGGTATCCCCTGTCATCATCATCATCATCAGCCTATTGCAGTCCACTGTTGGACGGCGGTCTCTCTCATAGCACGCTACTGGCTTCGATCTTCGACGAACCTTTCCCACATCCTGCCCACAGCTTTGCGTATGTCGTCACTCCATCTAGTCACACGGCGTCCTACATTACCTTTGCCGTTACGCGATCTCCACCCTTGAACCAGTCGACCCCAACGATCATTGGTTCTGCGGCAGATATGACCGGCCCACTGCCTTAGCTTGCTAATCCGAGTAGCTATGTCAGTTATCCTAGTTCTCTGGCGAATTACTTCGTTTCGGATCCCCGGTTAGCTTAATTCGGCCACTGGCTAAACTGCTTCTCCTGCAATGTCCAATATCCATTGTGCCTATTTTGGATGGAGCTTGCAACCGTTAATGAAACAATAGCTTGCACCAGTGCAAGAGTTCAGTGCCTGTTGTACTGTTAGTACTGAGTGGATAAGTGGATAAATAGTAATTGAAATAAACGTTTCTATTGTGCTACCAATAATAGACCTCAGCGTCTAGTTGACTAGGTAACAACGCAGGGAGGCAAGTCGTGGTGCACTCCGGACCAGCGACGCCGCTGTCTTCAGTGAGCATATCTTTACAATAATCTAAATAGTTATTATATCTCAGGGATCTTCAAGAAAAGAGCCTACCCTCATCTTAAAGGCCGGCAACGCAACTGCAAAACTCCTGGTGTTGCAGATGTCTGTGGGCGTCGGAAAACACCATCATCTCGGTGACCCGACTGCTCGTTTGCCCCCTGTACTATAAAAAAAAATCTAGACTAGTGTTGTAAAGAGATTTAATTGTTTGTTTGTTACACTAAAACAACTCATTTTATTTTTAACTTTAATTTAAGTTATAGGTAAGTAGTTGTTTTATTGTAATAATATTCTTGTTATTCGCGTCATTATGTTTGTTGGTTGCTAATAGGCTCTGAAACTAATGGAAAGATTTGATAAAATCTACCAAATACAATTCTATGACTTTTAATTTGAATTCTAATTATCTCTGATGAGCATTGCGATAGAATATTTTTAGATTATTCGGGTTTTTTATAAAATCATAAATGATATAGACTCAGACTAGTCAGACTAGTCAGTGACAAAATACCAATATCTATAAAAAACTTTGTTTGCTCCGACAGTGACTGCATGGCACTCTGAACTAATTCTGCACTTGAGAGGTAAGCGGGGTACATAGAGATATAATTTACTTCTGATATCTATGGCGGGGTAAATGTTTACGATCTGCATTACGTTACAGTTGCACGCGGTTAAACTCCACGTGTTTTTTCATACCATAAACATTTATTTATATACACAACACAAAATAAAACAAACAGAAAGAAATGAAGAAGAGTGGTAGTACATATTATGACCTACATATTAAATAATGGAATTTCTTCCAGTAGAGGCCAGGATCCGGAGCAAAATTTATAAAACCGGTCACTCCTGATTCGTAGCTTTCTGTAGTGTTTTACTGTATTTATGATGATCCGATCATTATTTTCGTGACAAACAAAGAAAGATATAAATTTTAGGAACCATTCTAATATTTGTATGTGTACATTTCTTTTCTATAAACTGTCTGGAGTCAAGAAGTTCGTGCGGCCTCTTGCCTCGGAACACGCTGCTTACTTTCCGGTCGTGTCGGTCGGCGGTCTCAAAGGAATGAACGCACTTGAATGTTACATATACTTAAGGACTACAAATGTCCGGCGCAATTACATAGTCTACATGGAGTAGACGCTTTGATTACAATTTTACTTTTTTTTTAATTCTGAGAACGTAATTTTACGATGCCCACAGCGACACCAAAAATGACAGATAAGAGATAAGAAAAAATACACACAGAACTGACAATGATCATATGATTTATTTAGTACTAGCGGGTTCCTAAAGTACAAATAATCGTTGTGGTTTATCGATTACAATTTGCCTACTATAATTTATTATTTTATCATTTCTTTATTTATTCTCCGCTTTAGGATATCTTCAAAATAAAACCATAAGGCATAAACGATTTTTATCAAAAATAACTAAAAAGCCCGTAACCAATGGCAAAATATGGGCTTACTACATTAAGTAGTATATAAAGGCTCCACTACACTACCCGCGAAGTTGACCGAGGCCAGGCGAAGACGAGAGTGTGGAGAGGCACTTCGTCTTTCTTCGTCCAACTTTACCTCGCCTCGGGCGACTTCCATTTGTTATCGGTTTTGTGCGCTCGAGTCAAAGGACTCGAAGATTCTTCACAAGATTGTCCGAGTGTGTGGACTCGCATTTTATATTTCGGGGAGCTATTCGACGAAGCATCGACGCGAGCAGTGTAGTCGACGCTTAAAAAGTGTCGTAATAAGTTAGTGCTTAATTATTACGTGTCTTACATTATGCACACGTTTTACTTTTTTTTTTTTTATGATATAGGAGGGCAAACGAGCAGCCGGAGCCATTTTCATGACTACCGACGCCCACAAACATCCGCATAGAGGCTATACAGATGCGC
>LUGF01043692.1:191131-208634 GCA_001625245.1 Calycopis cecrops
CTGTTTTTTTGTTGCCGCGTATGATGTCTAGAGCCCGGATGGGCCCTAGACCTACGTCGGCAGTCGTACTCTATCAATTGGGAGTGCAATACTGGCTAAACCCAAACGGGCGCCTTCAGCTGCTATAATCCCAGAGGAGAGGGTCCTAAATGTAAAGGCAACCGGACTTCTCCAGCGACTGGCCTCGGCGGAAAGACCATGCATGCATATTGTCAACCTTACTTTCACTCCGTTACTATTCCTGTGTAGCCATGATCGGCACGTCGGGGCGCCCTGTCGCTGACAGATCCGGGGCACCCCAATATGGCCGATGGCACCCGAGGGGTTTAGTGGGTATTCGGCTCCGCCGCGAGCCCCACACACCCATCGGATCCCACCCAGGTTCCATGGCAGTGCGTAAACGCATTTCCCCGCAAAAAAAAAAAAAGAAAAAAGCCATGATCGGCAGCGGTAACCAATTAGCACCCTATTACATCATTCTCGTATACCGATACACCTTCTGACTGCGGACTGTTTCTTACAGCGCTGGATCCAGGTGGGAGCTTAGAGGGGCAGCAGCCCGGGGCCCCAAAATTCTTAAAGGCCCTGAGGTCATTTTTGTACCCATAAAAGGGGCCCCTACTCAACTCTAAGGTCTCAAGCCCCGGGCCTCGCCAGTTTAATCCGACGCTGGTTTATTAAAAATTCAAAAATACTTATCACTACTTAGATCTGTGAATTAGATCCTCGCATGAAGATACTTGGATTCAATTACCGTTGGTAGGTAACAGTTACGCAAGCAGAATAGTAACGACTAGTTTATCATATAATCACTGCGGGATAAACCAGGTAGTAAAAGTATACGGGCCCGCTAGCTAATAGGTACTAATTTTGTTTGAGTTGAGTTGCGTATTAGAAAAATGTGCAGGGGTGCTTAAAGCACCCAACCGGTCGCAGCAATTCTAAAAGCCAAAACTGCAAAAAATAAATAAGTCATACATAAACAATATACGGCAGTATACCCAATCCAGAACAGAAATGTTGGAGAGCCCTAATACACAACTAATCTTTTAGTAATCGTGAAACTGACGAAGAAGAAGAAATACAATTTGCCACATTCACGCTAGCTTAGTCCGCCACTGTCCTTGACCTTGGTTACAATGAGATGTTGATAATAAACGCAAAGAAATTATTTTAGGAAGATTACTGCCTTAAAAGCCAGCCTCGTAAGCTCGTTCTCCTTCTACGAACCTACGAGCCGGATAAACCACTTAATTATATAAAAAACCAAGGTGATGCAGACATTTGGCGTTTATATTTCGCAGAACAATAATAAACTAGCGAAAATTTGATGCTAGCTTTTTTTAAAACGATATTACCTAGTTAAGTTTAATCTTTTAATTATGAGGTAAATGTCAATCGACAGTATGTTTTTTGTATTTTAAACAAGAAGCAAAATGACGGACGCTTCGCACCCGTTGTAGTAGGAAAACACAAGTAAAAAATGCTTGTGTGACGCATCTTCGCCGTGAAACATTGTCACGATAAATTCACATAGGATTTGATCATTGGAAAGTGAGCACCGTAAGTAGTTTATATATTATTTATTTAAGATTATTAGACAGGTATTCTAATGTTCTGTTAATGTATATTACTAGTAAGAAATGTCGACATTTTCTACCGGGTATTTTAAGTTTAAGACGATGCTATTAATGTTTAATAAGCGAGTGTAAAATACGCTATGATGTTTAAAATAAAATTTAATAACTAGGTATTTTTCTACAGATCAGATTTTGTTATTTTGATTTTTGAAATAAGTAGGTGAATTATAATTAATTAAATACCTAATGGATAAATATTGTCTCATTGTTTACATTTAATTATACTTTAATTATTATATTTTTATATAATACAATTATACCTACTATACTAATAACAGTGATTCGTTTAACATTTATATCTGATAAACTTATAGGTACAATATTTAATACTGCAGTGACGTAAGTTAGATTGTGCTTTATTAGTTAGTCTAACAGGCGCAACTTTATTTTTTTTTATCTGTAAAATGTCAAATGTCTGCATCTCAATGACCTTCAGACAATATTTTCTGTTCTTTATGATTTATGAGGATAATATTTATTATGATTGTGGGATTTCCCTCGGGCTTTGGCATGATAAATTGACATGTTTTCTAAGAAATACTTGATTGCTGAAGTATTTCTTAGAAATCTATTTCATAAGAAGTGCTAAAATAAGAAGGGTGCGGAGCCACGGGTCTGAAAAAAAAATTAAAAAGCAATGATCAAGCTGGTTCTACCCGTTCTAAAAGCTCTTGTGCCTGTCTACATCGCATTGAGCCGGCAATTTTTATGTGCGTTTCAGGAGGCCCATTGGTGAGGGTTAAGGAAGATGCAACATGTATGCTGATGTCGATGGGGCCAATAGTAATCAAAAGCTTGCGACAGCTCGTCAACTCCCTTATAGTTTATACTATAAGAAAAACAAAAAAAATCTACCATTCAGTATGCACTTTGAATGAGTAGTTTTTTTGACGTTTCAACAAAGTGTGTGAGGATACAGTGTCATTATTGCTTTACAACCGAATCAGGCCTGCACGAGAGTTCTCACATACTATCAGCTAAAAGTGATAGGTTTGCGTTTAAGATAGTTCATTCAAAGGGGTGAAGGACGCCAGTGCATACGAAATTTCGTGCGGAAAGTACGAGTTGGACGGGCTCCAAATCCGGTGGACAGACGACTTGGTTAAGGTGACGGGAAGCCGCTAGGTAGGGCTTGCGTGACTGTGACGCTTGGCGCTCTGTGGGGGAGCCCTGTGTCCAGCAGCGGACGTCCTTCGTGTGATGATGATGATTAAAGGACCTGGAAGACTCCGCGCCAAGGCAAAAGCGAATACCGACGAACAAAACACAACTCACACAGAATATGTTTATTGCAGATGATCCTGTTTCTTTTGTCAGCAATAGCAGTGCTGCAGCTTCCGCAGCACGCCTCCTGCGCCCGGGATGTGCTGGTTAATGAGCTTGACCTGACGCCGGCGAAACAGAACCCTACAAGCACACAGGTAAACCAGGAACCAGTTCTAGGCACAAGTAAGCCCTCAAAGAAATCTCGATCACAAGTAAGCCTCTACCAAATTTAGGCACGGGTAAACCATTAACCACATCTAGGTTACAACTAAGCCACCAACCAAATGTAGGTCACAATTATGCCATCAACCAAATCTAGGGAGAAGTAAGCCACTAACCAAATGTATATTACAACTCATCAACCTAATAGGAAATTGAATGCCGAACATTCTTGGCGTCAATAGACTGATGTGGGTGACTTCGTACGTCGGCTTGGCGACGCGTCGCCACGGAAGCTGTGACGACTCTAGTGTCGCCCGCGACCATACCATTGTCTTCGGTTTCCCTCACTTGCCGTCGGCGTCCAGCGCTGCAGTCATGGTTTTGCAAGAGGTTAAGCTTTTCGGGGCTCTGGCCCGTGACAGGGCATGCTTGCCACTGGACCGAAGCAATCCTATTTTCTGTGGACTTTACACGCCAAGTTAGCCTAGCCCCGTGCTAAGTACCATAAGGACTTGTGTTATGGGTAGTTATTAGACAATGGAATATATTTAAGATGTTTTTTTTATAAATTTAAGAAATTTTATATATTTAAGATTTTTATTATAGAAATACATATATTACATAGATAAAAATCCAGGACCAAGGCGGGATTTGAACCCGCGTCCCCTAGCACAACACGCTGCACTTATCCGAGCCCTGTAGGTACCACTACGCCAGCCTGGTATTCAAATATTTCGAGGCTATTTCTGTGCCACGTTGAGCCAAATTGAGCCGTATTACCTACTGGGGTGCTTCCTCCGGTTCCAGGTCAGTGGCCCATTGGGATACGGGGTGAAAGACCATGTCTCCGATTACTAGTTTTATCTCTAAAACATGTTTAATTTTCGTATTCTGTTACTAATTTATTTGTTATATTTCTTCCAGCCAGCGTTCTCGTCTGGTGCAGCATATGACAAAGGACCCAGTGCACCTTCGTGCCGGTGCGTGCCGTACTACATGTGCGACGGGTTCAGCAACTACGTGCACGTCGTCAACTCCACCGCCGGAGAAGATCTGAGCACACGGTATTGCTTAATTTTTATTATGAGTCATAATAATGTCGGCTTATTTGCCTTTCTAGCCATCTGTGCAGAATTTGCTTTCCTGTTCCGTTGAGACGGCTGTGACACAACTGGAGAGACTTAGGTTTGACGCGCGTACGGCACGGAGTCATCCCGCCAACTTCCTGACTTCGAACTGTCATTAGAAATTGAAATACCTAGTAAGACTTTATGGTCCCTCCCGGTTCTCCGGTGTCCGGCACACGACCTCCAACATGCGGCTGAGTAGGTACTAGATCGACGCAACTCAATTTTATTTCGAGTTTATTAAGTATTTTCACCCGCGTTAATTTCGATCTCGTGGTAAATCATCCCATGGCATCCCATAGGAACATTTTTTCGGGATAAAAACTACCCTGTGTTAATCCAAGTCACTCTCTGTGTGTGCCAAATTTTCATGAAAGTCGGTTCAGCAGTTTTTGGGTGGAGTAATAAACAAACAAACATACAAACTTTCGCATTTATAATATTAATAGAATTCGCTGCCATCTAAGCACCAGGCAGGCAACGGGGTTGCCATCACATAAGGCCATTGTTAAGCGATTTCTAAGGTGTCACGTCGGCAGGTCGGCAACGCATCTGTTAGACCTCTGGTGGTACGGATGTCTGTGGGCGTTTGTTGGTGACCTAACTGTAATGCTTACATACAACTGCTCGTTTGCCTCCTATGCTATAGAAAAAAAACGTTTCTTTCGCGTAGTTTGGAAGTTTGGGTCGCCATTAGAAGGAGGGAGTTTTGGAGGACAACACACCTGTATCGGTTGTGGGTATGTTAGTGGGGGTCGATAATCTTTTAAGTTTTTTTCACTTTATCAGCGACTGTAATTTCACCCACATTTTCCCAGCCCCGTGAGTAGAGAGTGTCCGGAGAGCGTGGAGGTGTGCTGCCGGCGAGTGACGTCGGTGTACGAGGTGCCCGCCCTGCCAGTGCGGCTGCCGGCGGGCTGTGGGCTCCGCAACCCCGCGGGGGTCGACCCCTACGTCAGCGGGAACGTGAGTCCAACCTGACCTCACTACATACTGAACAATTGTTTCATAGTTTACTATTAGTGTCAAGTAGCTATTTGTTACTTAACTTGCCTGATAAAAAGACTTTATTTGGATCGTAGAAATATTTAGAATTATTTGTTTACATTTACAGGCTAAATAAAAGAATTACAATGTGAGATAATCCTGAGTTACCTAGGTAATATGATATAATAAGATAAAATACACTAGTTTATGACCTTACCTACCTAGTTAAATTAGAATTTCACATATATTTTTAAATTTTATACTTATAACTGTAGTCCACCCATGTCCACTCTGTGAGCGTCAAAAATAAAAATGATTCACAGGTAAATCTAATAAGTATATAAAATTCTCGTGTCACAGTTTTCGTTGCCATACTCCTCCGAAACGGCTTGACCGATTCTCATGAAATTTTGTGAGCATATTGAGTAGGTCTGAGAATCGGCCAACATCTATTTTTCATCCCGATATTCCCACGGGATCGAAAGTTACGCGGGTGAAACCGCAGGGGGCAACTAGTAGTAACATAATTATAGTCTATTTTAATAATGATAACTCCTTCCTGCTAATGGCACTTTCCATCAGTAAAAGAATGGTTAAAATATTAACAAACAAAAAAAAACCTCTATATATAATACTAGCTGCGCTCCGCGGCTTCACCCGCTCAAATTTCGATCCCGTGAAAAAGATCCCATAGCATCCCATAGGAACATTTTTTTGGGATAAAATATAGCCTGTACGGATTCGGAAGAATCCCTCTAAGTAATGGTAAAAGAAATTTTGAAATCGGTCTAGCAGTTTTTGAGCCTATTCAATACAAACATACAAAAAAAACAAAGGTTTCTTCTTTATAATATTAGTATAGAAAATTGGCGAATTGCGAATTTCAAAATAGTATAAGACTAAGTGTTGAAATCACTTGTAGGGCACCGACGCGGAGTTTGGCGAGTTCCCGTGGGTGGTGGCGATCCTGAACCAGCGGTCCGACGAGTACGGCGGGGCGGGGGTGCTGGTGCACCCGCAGCTCGTGGTGACGGCGGCGCATATCGCTTCCAAGTAAGTGTGGACAGTTGCAGGAGCTCTGCGGCCGAATGGGGCTGGCACGAGCATCTTGATGGCGCATTGTGATGGCTCTGTCACATTTCGTTTTGATTGTCAGTTTCTGGTGGTCCATTGCAGTTGAGGGGAATAAAGTTCCCATGTTGCTTAATCTGTGTACCACGCCTTAAGGAACTTCAGACTATTAAATTAATAATATCTGTGGACTTTACACACCACGTTAGCCTGGCCCCGTGCTAAGTACCGTAAGGACTTGTGTTACGGGTACTAGACAACGGCATATATTTAATTTGTTTTATAAATTTAAGAAATTTTATATATTTAAGATTTTTATTACAGAAATACATATAATACATATATAAACATCCATGACTTTGGCGGGATTCGAACCCGCAACCACTGGCGCAACATGCTCCACTTATCCGAGCCCTGTACCACTGCGCCAGCCTTGTCGTCACTATTAAACATATTTTTTTAATAAATTCATGTGGAATGCATAGACTTAATAAAAAGTACTTTTTATTAAGTCTATGGTGGAATGAGATTACGTAGGTACAATATATGTAGGTATTATTGAACAAAGAACTGCATGTTTTCTAGATTCGAGAAAATGTACGTGCGAGCCGGCGAGTGGGACACACAGACGACCAAGGAGCGCCTGAAGTCGCAGGAGAGGCCTGTCGACGAAATGATCGTGAATCCAGGTAATTAGAGTGATGATATTTTATTAAATAAAACCTAAAGGGACCATACATTTTACAAATTCAGTTTACGATGACCGAGAAATTATTAAAAAAAAAACAATAATTGTGGAATATAAGAAATTATTTATTTAAAAAAAAAATCTAGTATCTGCTATAAAGCCTTCACATGGGGCTAGACTTTTTTTCTAAATCAAATGAGGCGTCGTAGCCATTTTCATGATTACCGACGCCGATTGATATCCGCACAGAGGATTTACAGATGCGTTGCCCTCCTTCCAGGGAGGAAGGAGGGCAACGCATCTGTAAATCCTCCTACATGGGCCACCGGCTACTTACACAACATGAAACGCGACGGCACAGCTGTCACTTTACGCCGGGGTCGTGTAAGCGAGAGGTACCTTTCGCTTGCATTGCGCAGCGCAGCTTGCATACTCCACCACCTAATACGTCATCAGATCTTATTATAATGCACTCGTTGCAGACTTCCATCCCAGGAAGCTGTCGGAGGACATAGCGGTGCTGCACCTGCAGACGCCGTTCGACATCGCCCCGCACATCAACATCCTGTGCCTGCCCGAGCAGAACGAGGACTTCGACTCACACAAGAAGTGTTACGCCAACGGGTGGGGGAAGGATAAGTTTGGTAAGATCATTTATAGTTTAAGGATGCGTGTTGCTCTCCTTCCTCCCCCTCGATGGGTCTCCGGAACCTCACGAAACGCGATAGCACAGCCATTACTTTAAGACGATGTCATGGGACTGCGTGGTGCTTTTCCGGCTGGCGCTACTTCCAGTCTACAGCGGATTTTTTGCGAGTTCCACGCACCCACCGGGTCTCACCCGTAAATGGAGGCAGGTTTCCGGCGAATGCAGAAAGAAAACACTGCTTACTTTCAATAAACTTCACTTCCCATTGAGTTTGTTTCGCCGGTTCTTCTCAGTACAGGGCTAGGGTTGAACTGGTGGTAAATGTAATTGTTGATGTTCAAAAAGTAATTTTTATAATTCTATTTGGAATAAAAACTTTTTCATTTTCATTTATTTTTTTCGTTTCATAACTTCCAGGTGAGAAAGGTAGGTACGCCACGGTCCTCAAGAAGGTGGAGCTGGACATGGTGCCGTTCTCCCGCTGCCAAGACCTGCTGCGGGGCACCCGTCTGGGGGCCCGCTTCAACCTGCATGAGAGCCTCGTGTGCGCCGGGGGCGAGGCGGGGAGGGATACGTGCCAGGTAAGCAGTCGCTTGGCAAGCAGTCGTTTGGCAAGCAGTCGCTTGGCAAGCAGTCGTTTGGCAAGCAGTCGCTTGGCCAGCAGTCGCTTGGCAAGCAGTCGCTTGGCAAGCAGTCGCTTGGCAAGCAGTCGCTTGGCAAGCAGTCGCTTGGCAAGCAGTCGCTTGGCCAGCAGTCGCTTGGCAAGCAGTCGCTTGGCAAGCAGTCGCTTGGCAAGCAGTCGCTTGGCAAGCAGTCGCTTGGTAAACAGTCGCTTGATATAAAAAAGGAATGCTATTCCTTTTTTATATCATAGTTTTAATAATGCCGGTAGTCGCCAGATGGCTCTAACATCTCAATAGGGGGCTGTTGTGTAATCAGAGCACTTTGGAAACCACCGACATCATTTTCACAGTCATCAATAAATTACCGCACACTCGCAAACCGCGACAGCTGTTTACCGCGGTACCATTTGAGCAGATGGCCGAGCAAAACCGGGTACGGCTGCAAAGCTGGAAACTCTTAAGAACTTGACAATCCATTAAAAAAGTTGAAACTAGAAATTATGCGATACCTACTCGTGTCAGAGTCAACGTCAATGACTACGCGGTTCTCAAAAACGACACCTGGGCCATGGTTTTGATGGTGATGATAATGATCAAGAGGTTCTGATTAAAATGTACTGGAGACCATGCGCTACCTGGCCTGTTGGCCCTGAATATAAATTGCTACAGGTCTTGCTTAACACGGGTCGCATGTTGAACCTTTCTTTTGTAAATGGTACCCTGTTGAAAGATTCACCCATTGTCCCCAGGGTGACGGCGGGGGCCCACTGGCGTGCCCCGGTGCGGACGGGCGCTACAGGCTGGCGGGGCTGGTGGCGTGGGGCATCAGCTGCGGGGAGGACAACGTGCCAGCTGTGTACGTGAGGGTGGCGCGGTTTGTGGACTGGATCAAGAACGTTATGCGCTCCTGGGGCTTGGCTTAAATAATAATAATAATCATATGAGCCTTTTATTTAGATCCTTGGCATATCATTGGTAAGAGGTACTGCAAGTATGCATGCAGCCAAATTGAGCCGGCACGACAGATGCCCCTCGCTGACACGAAACAGGCGTAGTGACAGCTGGTGCGTTTCGAGCGGTGGCGAGCCGGTGGCCCATTGAGGGGGGTGGAGAAAAACGCATTTGTATAGTCTCTATGCGGATGTCTATGGGCGTAGATAGTCGTGAAAATGGCCACCTTATACTATAAAAAAAGACACAATACATTGCAGGCACTATTTAGAACGTTTTACAATTATTGCAACCGCAGATAACGTAATATCTAGTTGAGTGGATATCTATGTGCGTCGGTAGACACGGCTCCGACTGCTCGTTGTTCTATAAACAGCCTCGGTATAATAGCGAATTGAGGTGACCTTTGCGCAGGCACAGCTTCAAAAACTCGTTCAGTAGTGGGATGAACCAAGGGATTTTTAAATAAATAGGCAACCCTTGCCAAATACATTGAGCGTCAAAAATAAAAACTGTTTAATAGTAATAAAGTAAAGCCTATGTTACTTTATACAGTACCAAATTCAATCATTTTTCACCAATAGAAAGTTACATTATCAACTTTCTATTGGTAAAAATGGTTGAATTTGGTAGTGGGGGATATTCAATACTAATAAATAATAAATATTTCTTAGTTATATATTAAGTATAGATAAATAAATGCTTTTGTTTATAATCTATGTATAAAATATATCTTTAAGAGTCGAACAGAACATAAAAAAAAAACAATTATTCACGCTTTATGAAAAACGTTACTATTTTTTGGAATTTCCTCCTTAAGGAACTATATTTAAGGCACACAACAATCTACAAAGCCCACAAGGGCTCTAATAATAATTGCTAATTCCTTGTGATAGTTCAACCTCTTCCCATACCCCACCACCTTCTAGGTCCAACACTGAGGTTAGAGGTTATGTTCTTCTTTGCTTCTTTAGGGTTCTTTAGTTTCTTATCAGGTTCTTCTTAGTTCATTTATGTTCTTCTCAAGTTCTTTTGTTTCTTCTTAGTTTCATTAGGTTCTACTATAGGTTCTTTATGTTCTTCTTAGGTTCTTTAGGTTTTTTTTAGGTTCTTTAAATTATTCATAAGTTCTTGAAATTCTTCTTGGGTTCTTAAGGTTTTTCTTGGTGATCGGACTAGGCGGTTACTTGATCTTAACAGAAGGGAAGACTGTAGAGCAGTTGGCCTTCTCCAGTTCTCCATGCAATTGCTTGAGCCTAGCCCGAGCCAGGGTCAGGCTCGCATTGGTTGATCTCATGCTTTCCTGGAAATGATCAAATAAATGGAAATTATTATTTATTTAAAAAAACAATGTGACACCCAGTATATCATCCTATAGTCCGGTGGTTTTTTATAGGATAAATACAATTGCAGCCATTTTCATGACTACCAACACACATAGACATTCTTATATAGGTTAAACTGAGGTAAGGGTAATAACCCTTTAATCAACCGCCGGAAAGTAAAAACCTACAAAAAACCTGACATCTGGACTGCCATGTTGTGGCGGTATTGTGTGAGAAGCCCTATTTGCTTGCCATGCAGTATTGCCTTTATACTAAAATTTATATTATATTTATTAGTGTATCAATAAAAATAAAGATAACTATTCCAGTGTGTCTTACTTAGTCTCATAACTCTTTGTCTTAGTGCTTCTGACTAATAAAGAAAAGGTTTGAAATACCTGCACGTTGAGTAAAGTCTTGTCAGCCTGTGATAGTTTCTCTACGCATATGTCTGTAGTGTGCCTCACCAGCCCCTCCACTGTCGCCCTCAGGGACACATTTGATTCCCCTGCAACAAGCGAGCTGGTGAAGTAGTGGCTCGAGCAGAGTAAATACAGTACTAGAAAGGTGAAGATACCGCTTGATAATTTAAGGAGCAGTATTAAATATGAGAAGTAAAACCGTATGAAGCAGCACAACTGTCAGAAATGATAGGGCAGAACCATAATGCCTATAACCACAAGACCAATAAAGGGGTTTTAGTGTAGTAATACTAATTTACTAATTTTTTTTTTTTTTTGTTTATGGTATAGGGGGGCAAACGAGCAGTTGTAGCCATTTTCGTGACTACCGACGCCCATAGACATCTGCATAGAGACTATACAGATGCGCTGCCCCCCTTTCTCCTCCCACTTCCATGGGCCACCGGCTACTTACACACCGCACGAAACACGACAGCACAGCTGTCACTTCACGCCGGTCTCGTGTAAGCGAGAGGTACCTCCCCGGTCGTGCCGGCCCAATTCGGCTGCATGCAAGCATACAGCGTGGCACTACCTCTTACTCATTTCTCCGACATACCTGTATCTTTTGGAAGTTTTATAATAAAAAAATATTATGTCGTATCAATTTTTTTAATTCTAAGAAAATATTGTTTTACCATAAAGGCAGGTGTAAACTCACACAGTTTCTGATGCAGCAAGGAGGTGTACATTTTAGGTGGTGATATTGGCATCATTGATGTGTGGAGTGGAACATCTATTTCCAACTCGCTCAGTGATGGTATCTTTGATTCTGTAAATAATTTGATATTTATTAACGAAATGTGAAAAGTATAAGTAAATTATCATCTGAAAACTTCATTTAGTCAATTTACAAATACAATATAATAATTAATATTTTTTTAAATAACAATAATTAATTCTGTATTGTTGTTTAGTGGAATTGTGACTAATTTTGATATGGTTGCATCTGTCATTATTAAAGTAATTTAAATTTCCCATTTTCTTTTCAAATTTCAGCATTTTGACTTTATATTTCTGAACAGCCGAGCAATGGAAAGCCATACCATCATCGGACTCGGGGGCTTCTCCAGATATCACAAAAGATTTTGAACATGCCGTCACATCCTAAAACCAAAAGACAAACCGTTAACTTTATTCTACACTAGCATCAACACTTTGGATAATTCTTTATTAATTACTTTCTTATGAGATGGAGGGGTAGCATTCACACAACACACAGTATTTTGTAGTAATTTGTAACAACTCAGTAGCACTGTATCAGATGTAGTGTGGGGCTATGGTGGCATTCTTTTTGGTAATAATTTGAGTATTATAAAACATATTATACATATCTCAAACATTAATAAGCACCTCACACTTCGTATATCATGGCGCACACTTTAAAAACTCAACAAAGTTTTATCCAACTAGACACATTATATTATTTGAATTATTGATTGTGATAATTTTTGATAAGCTCCTTTTACGTACATAATGAAACAACAAAAAGTTATAGGAAAAACGAGAAAAATGAGATTGTTAAGAGTTGAATATAAAAAAAGAAATAGATATATACTGGTGATTTCGCTAATTCAATTTCTGAATCAGATTCAGAAGCTTCTCCATCAACTACATGAGATACTTTGGACATTTTAGTATATTCCTATGGGAAAAAAATCTTAACACTTTTGTTTAAATTAGAAAATAATCTAATTAATTTTCTACTGTTTACAACTTTCTCAATAAGTCCATTGTCATCTGTCACTTGTCACTTCTCAGGTGCTCACTGTTATGCTAAATGTCAAACTTAAATCTCAATTGTCTAGTAGATTTTGGAACACACCCATGCTTCTGATAAATTTCAAAACCTACTGCGGTCGGCAACCACAGTACGTAGTCACGGTAAACTGTTTATTGTTTAAGAGAGGATGAAATTTTACAGCATATGGAGGCAAATGAGTGGTAATTACAGACGTTTATAAAAAATCGCATAGGCAAAGACCATGCACTCCTTTTTGCCAATAGATGTTATGTAAGCTATTGGTGCCAGCTGTAAAGTAAAAATGGCACTTTAAAAAAAAATAATAATAAAAATAATAAGTAAAAATGGTAATACCAGACCAGTAAGCACTGCTGTTCACCTCCCACCCCCCCGAAGATGCTGTTAGCTTGCCGTGGGGGGCGGTGGGCTTGCAAGCTTCTGTAATCCACAAGGCTATGCCAGTCAAGGCTACACACACGGAACTTTAGGAAACTTTTAAACTTACTTACCCAAAAGGCTTGAGGAGAGAGGCCAGAGTAAGAGCAGCTCAACTGAGGAATCATCCACCCTCTCAACTGAGGAATCAGCAGACAGCGGCGTGGATTGTGACGAATGGCGGATCCAATTACGGAAAAATTGGTGGATTGAGTACTGGGGCCAGGGGTTAAGGCGTCAGGATAGGAACCTGGCCACATTGCACGGATCCGTCGACGTAGTAGGGATTCCCTAGCGTTGAAAAAATCAGGAAAATTTCCCGTTTTATTCTAATTCCTTTGTTTTTATCTAAGTTTTATTGGAAAATATCAAGAAAAATAAATATATATTTTTTATAAATTAAGACTGTTATGACTTCAGAAGCATTCGAACAATCTCCAAGGACCCTTCAAATAAAGCGGCTAAAGGGCAGGGGTTTAGTTGGTACTATACTAAGTGTCGAGTCTGATACAGCTGGTCTCCACCTGGGCACCTAGGTGTCATACGTAAAAAGAAAAATGTGTGTTTTTTGGACCACACAACTGAAGTAATTATTGATTATTAAATCAATAATTAAGTTGATTGATTATTATGTGTGTATTAACACAAATTCATTACCGTGGTTACAATAATACCTATATCTTGTCGTCTAAGATATTTATTTTTTAAATACAAAAAAGATTCACTTAAATCGAATTTGGAATTGAAATGACAACTTCCATTGGCCTCGCCCGATGTGTGATTTTTTGTAACCTACTTCAAAAACGACTTCGTCAAAAAAAAGATACTTCTATTTTTAAGTATGTGGTTTTGTCATGAAGGAAAAGGCTTAATGGGTGCAATAAAACTAAAAAAAAACACGAAGAACTGTTTTACTATCATTCATAACGGACGTATTGACACGGCGATATAATATTTACAATAATTTATTACACGTTTCAAAATATTTAACATTATGGTCGATTTAATGAATTCGACATATTCATATACAGCTAATATTATTGATAACATGCAAAACTAGAGCCTTCAGTAGTCAAAAATTACATCGAGATATAAAACAAATGTATTTAAAAATAAACGTTCAACCCAGCCTACATAAAATAAAATTTTAATACTATGTAATTAAGTATTTATTTACGTAAAATAAAAATAATTTAACATAGGAAAAGAACCTTTAAAATTATTCTTATTTAAAGTGAAAAATAAATATAATGATATATTTAGAGAAGATTTTAACTTTTAAACTACGCTATCAACATCCCTTTTATTCAAATTTCGGTTATTAAAATATTTTTATTAAAGATAGGTCATCATATACAAAAATATGGTAAAGCCAAAAGCCTTTGGAGGCTAAGTAATTATTACAAATTCTAGATATTCATATTATAAACATCAATGATTGTATCAAAAGAAAATATTATTAAACATGTACAAAGGTCCAGTAATAAAACTTTGTGGCTATGCCATCAGCATTTTTTGCATGCGCATTGCAGTGTGCCGTCGCATTTACGCTCACAGTCACTTTCACTGTATAGTTGAAGTATCCACTGTGGTTAAAATAACTAGTTAGATTAGCATAGCCTATAAATCGTGCCTTAGATTTAAAATACTTTTTAAGATTCAAAATGTTATTATAAATTTTCTTTAAAATTGGCAGTTTGAGAGTCGTTAAAATAAAACGCCATACCATTATTTTAAACTTGAAAATTGAAACTGCTGTTTTAAGCTCTTTTACCGTGTCACAGGAATTTTCGAAACGAAATATTTTAATGACCCAAGGCTGGTTTGAAAAGAAAACAAAAAAAATATATTATAAAAATACACAAAGGCCTTTCAAATCTTTTTAGTAGGTATAACTGTTTTGCAGGATTACGCAGCAAGACAAACAGTATATCTGTTAAAGTATATAGATTAATTTAATTATAATAACAAATGGCTTGATCTGCTGAAATGGATTAAGGCGAGACGTCACATATTCCGCGAAAAATATCTTATGGCAAAATATGCGATATCCGCCTTTGAAAATAGTGACTATTTTAAAGTAAACATTGCAGCTGAGACTAACAATTATTGGTAATCAAATGTTTTTAATAATATGTTAACTTAATACGTTGTGTTACATGTTAAATAATCATTCATTCTAAAACTTCGGGATTCACATTCACACTCTCGACAGATAACAAATGAAGGAATTTCAACTATCCCGCAACAAGGCATTCTTAATCTAGATTTTTATCGAAATAGCCTATCAAGGAAATATGCTTAAAACAAATAAATTTATAGTTATTGACATTGTTCATTTCTATTTTTTTTCCTTAAAACTAGAACACAGGCCACTAAACTGGGCTCTATAAAGTTAATCTAATAATAAAATTTCATTATCAGTCAAAAGACTAATCATTAAGGTGTTCACATATTGTACTAACTGCGCATGTTATTTAATCAGCAAAGTCACGCACCTATAGCGAATATTCGTAATTATTTCAAATTTTTACAACATCAAAACGAGTTCTAATCGAGTCGAAAATCTACAGTTGTCGACTTTAATAACTATGAGCTGTATTCTTTTAATTAAATGAACTATAAGATCGAACGTTTATATATTATAATCCATTAATTATTCTTAGTTCATACCACGATATTTGTGACTCCAAGAGTGGTGGCAATAATCTTTACGATTCGCATAGACTATGAAAAAGTTAAGTCCATTTCAGTGTTGAGGATAATATCGGGTAATAACAAGAATAGCACAACTTTAAAATGTAGGTATCAAACTTCGATAGTATTTTTGTTTCTCAAAATAAAATAACGTTTAGCCTACCTACTCGTAAGATCCCAATAAATCTCTAATAAACCAATAATTATAATATGTTAATAAATAAATAAATCCAAGAAAACTATTTTCACAAAAATGGAAAAAAATCAAGTTTTTACCTAACTTAGACAATGACAACATGCATGCCTAAGACAAAGTTGTCTAAGTTAGGTATAAGTCTAAGGATTGTTTCTATACTATAATAATCATAAGTTATTCAAGTTTATCATAGTAGATAGGTACATACCTACACACCATGAGACAAAGAAATTTAAAAACGTGCGTCAATACGCTTATGCACAGGCAATTTAATTTTGAGATCATTAACTCTTGTCACTATGAAATATTTTCTATGAATTGTAATAAAAGTAAGAATAATACGTGGCTACACTGACGTTAACCTGGATAGATTCGTTCATGTGTGTAGCCACACTACAAAAGGTCGTTCCGAAGTTGCGCTCGGTGGCATTTCCAACAAAAAAATTGCCCAAACGTAATGTTTATTTTTCTGGATTGTAGTAATAGAGATGAAGAATCACCTTATAATTATTATTTAGTTTAGTTAGGGTTAGACTTAGAAGTGTCTGGTACAAATGTCCTGGGAATGGTGATGTGGTGAATATACAGTCTCAGCAGTGATTAGTAGATGGACCAATCAAAATTTATTTCGTCAAAAATCAATCAAAATTGAAACTAATAAATTCATCATTGAACAACAGTAGCACCGCATATTCAATGCTTTAGTCGGACATTATTAAAACACGCAGTTGGCGTTCCTTTATATCTCTGCAAACCTATAAAATCTCATTAAAAGAAAACTTTTTTTAATATGAATCTCTACGTCATAATTTTAGCTTTCTATCTTTTAAGATCAGGGTTTCAATAGCGCGCGTGAATACTTCGTACGATTCGAGATAAATTTTAAGATAATGAACAATTGGGTATATACTTAGTAAATAGTTTCACATCTATACATTACATCTATCTTAGTTGCAGAGTCCGAAATAAGCTACTATATATGAAACCTCTATTGACAATTGACGATCTCTTTAAACATCGCACTATCGCAACCAATACCTAATTTGTCTCATAAAACTCTAGTGAATATGTGCAATAAACTATAACAATTGAACAACTATTTCATAAATAAATTATACCTATTTATAAATTGGCATAAAATATTCAACATCTTGTTAATATTATGATAAATAAACTACACGAATACAACAATTCAATAACTGTAACTAAGATATTTATACACACGGGAATGCGTAATCGCGCTGTCCTTAAAGCCTTGTTCGCATTGGTCGAGTAATTTAGTCGAGTAGCGAGTAATTTAGTAGCTAAACGTGTCTGAACACCAAAAATTTAGTCGAGTAATTAGTCAAGTAGTTTAGTCAAGTCGATAGATTTCACTCTATTTTTTCGGGCGAGTAGCACCCTCCACCGTGCGTCCGCGCTCACTCCGAACACGTCGATTAAAGCCTGGTTCGCATTGGTCGAGTAATTTAGTCTAGTAG
>LUGF01043692.1:218319-230464 GCA_001625245.1 Calycopis cecrops
ATTCTTTATAATTGCTACGCCGCACCGTAGCACAGCTACGAGACTTCGCAGTGCTACGATAATGAAGTGCTACTAATAAATTCCGTAGCTGGCGGTTATTATTTCGCTAAAGGATAGTTTAACGTTAGGAACAACTACGCTCAGCAATTTGTTCTGCCATGAAATAGTTTCAACGGAGAATATCATCATGATCATCCTCGTTTCATTTTTTTAACTGGAAACAAATATGTCGGAATGTTTTGTTGACTTGTGATGACGTAGTTAGTATGTGGAGGCGTTGCCCTCCTCCTTTACTCTCCTTCAATGGACAACAAACTGTATGATTTTTTCTATGGTGGGCAAACGAGCAGTCGGGGGCAATTTTCATGACTACCGACGACCATAGACATCCGCATAGAGACTATACAGATGCGCCGCCCTCCTTTCTTCTCCCACCTCCATGGATCAACGGCTACTTCCACACCGTACGAAACGCGACAGCACAGCTGTCACTTTACGCCGGTCTCGTGCAAGCGAGAGGTACCATCCCGGTCGTGCGGGCCAAGTTCGACTGCATGCAAGCATGCAGTGCGGCACTACCTCTTACAAAATATGAGAGCATAGCTGCCACTCATGTGAGTGAGAGCTTGTGCGGGGTCTATTCAGTTACAATAGCACTACTAGTCGTGAAATCAGACATAGATAGCCACTTCAGTAAGAGGTAGTGCCACACTGCATGCTTGCATGCAGTCGAATTGGGCCGGCACGACCGGGGTACCTCTCGCTTACACGAGACCGGCGTAAAGTGACAGCTGTGCTGTCGCGTTTCGTGCGGTGTGTAAGTAGCCGGTGGCCCATGGAGGTGGGAGGAGAAAGGAGGGCAGCGCATCTGTATAGCCTCTATGCGTATGTTTGTGGGCGTCGGTAGTCATGAAAATGGCTCCGACTGCTCGTTTGCCCCCATACCATAGAAAAAAAATCATACAGTTTGTTGTCCATTGAAGGAGAGTAAAGGAAGGATAAAAAAAAAAAAAAAAAAACTTCGACCAACTCCACGTCACTAGCATCGAACTGGAATTGGCTACACTAGAAATCGACGTTTCCTATTAATGAAGGCTACTTGCGCCATCTCGCTTCCTCCGTGATAGGGACGAGTCCATCCGTCTGAAAGTTCATATCGTTTATAATGGGATCGTCGCCCGACAAGTACTCTTAGCTATCTGATGAAGCTATGTTGGACATCTCTTCGCTTCCACAGCAAAAAGATCAGATCCGAAAGGAAAAAAACTATAATAGGTGGTAATGCCATGCTGTATTGCAACCGGATCGGACTCGAAAGACCGGGAAGGCAATTCCCGATCACATAATAGAAGGCCTACCTGTTCATTAGCTTTAGCGTCGTCCAGCCTCGCCGCCGGCGACCCCGGCGGGGCGCGCCGGCCCAGCAGCTCGTGCACGGCGACCACCACCTCGGCCAGCTCCGACCTGGAGATGGCGCCGTCTCCGTCCACGTCGTACAGCCGGAACGCCCAGCGCAGCCGCTCGTACACCGAGCCGCGCAGCAGCGTGGACAGAGTCACTAGAAGTTCCTGCAAGTTGACACAAATTCGTGAAGCGGACGTTTGATGGGAGGGTAAAACGGTTCGTTACGTAACGAGTTACGGTGTTTGTTCGTCCTTTTTGAAAAGAGGGCAAACGAGCATAACTACAGACGCCTATAAACGTCCGCATAGAGGTTGTACAGATGTGTTGCCCTCCTTCATCTAACTCCCTTCGTGGGTCGCCAGCTACTTACGCACGCAACGCGACAGCACAGCTGTCACTTTACGACGCGCCGGTTCGTTTGAGAGAGAGAGAGAGTTAGATAGGGAGAAGGAGTGAGTGCTTAAAGATTTTGTTAAAAAATAATCTTTCTTTACAACAAAGCCAAAGTATGGTCCGCGAATAATTTTAAATGTAGCGGGCGGTAAGCCGTTGGTTGCAGGGCAGTGAGTGAGAAATTTTATTAAACCTACGTTGTGGACTGTGGTCCCTGCTATCGAGAATAATATAAAAGTGGTCCCTGGTCAAAAAAAGGTTGGGAACCCCTGCTTTACAATAAAATATGAATATACATAAAATGTGTATAATAATAAGTCTTTGATTATATACACGTCTATAATCAAAGTAATAAGTTATAATATCAAGCCTTCTTTAAGCTAAACAATTTCAATATTAAATACTTCAACTTATAATAATCTAAGTTATTACTTCTCTTTCGCGTCCGGAGTCGTTTTTTGTGTTGAGAATATTTCTTTTTCTAAATCTTAATTATTTTTAAAAGGAGTTTTTATTTCAACCTCTCCGTACCTTAAAATTATATTACAAGGTATAATCTTGCTGAGTCAGACAAAACAAAAAGGTACAGGAGAGTCACTGATTAGAATGTTATTTTTATTGTAAGTTGGCGATCTATTTTTATCTTTTTTTATCAGGCACATATAAGGCATAGAGTGTTTAAGATGGGATGGCCTATTCCCCACTTCTCGCATCTATTCAGTCGCTACCTACCTAGTAGAGAAAGCCCGCCTGGCTTTCCTGTCTTGGACTTGAAAACAAATTATCAATTTATACGTTCAGAAGCTATAAAATGGGCCTGACATTTCTTTCTTCTTGCAACTATCCTGTAGCTACCTCGTATAGTCTCTGAGCTTCTGGGCGCATAAATTGATTATCACCAATCCTCAAAAGGCGGTCTTGTCAAACATTCAAAGCATAACTAGTTAAACAACTAATGATGATTAATTTGGTCTCCACAAAGAAGCCTACAATCAATCAAAAGAAGAGTATCGTACGTAGTGGATGCATACAGCTAATAATAATTAATTTGGTCTCCACAAAGAAGCCTACAATCAATCAAAAGAAGAGTATCGTACGTAGTGGATGCATACAGCTAATAATAATTAATTTGGCCTCCACAAAGAAGTTGAAAATCAAAAAAAGTGTATCGTACGTAGTGGATGCATACAGCTAATAATAATTAATTTGGCCTCCACAAAGAAGTTGATAATCAAAAAAAGAATATCGTACGTAGTGGATGCATACAGCTAATAATAATTAATTTGGCCTCCACGAAGAAGTTGATAATCAAAAAAAGAGTATCGTACGTAGTGGATGCATACAGCTAATAATAATTAATTTGGCCTCCACGAAGAAGTTGATAATCAAAAAAAGAGTATCGTACGTAGTGGATGCAGACAGCTAATAATAATTAATTTGGCCTCCACAAAGAAGTTGACAATCAAGAAAAGAGTATCGTACGTAGTGGATGCATACAGCTAATAATAATTAGTTTGGCCAACACAAAGAAGTTGATAATCATAAGAAGAGTATCACAAGTAGTGGATGTATACAGCTAATGATTAATTTGACCTCCACAAAGGAGCCGATAATCAAAAGAAGTCGAAAGCTCAAATCAGTGTCATTGAAACGTAAGAAGAGTAACCGAAAGCTTGGCGGCCCTCCAACGGAATCGAATGCAGCGGCTCCAAATTACAAAGTGTTATTGACACGGATTAGTTGGCAGTTGTTTTAAGCTCCCCATCGCTTTGACTGCGGATCTCTTGATGATTTTACACAGAGCTTAAAGCTAAGTCAATGCGGAGGTTGATTTAGAAATATGTAGTTTCAATTTGGAATTTGCGAGGTTTTTTTATTGGTTTGGTGGTGATAAAGTTAGTTCATGTAGATAGTTTGATTGGTTGTTAATTTTTCTTTAGGTAAAAGGTTATAGCTGCACAGGAAATGAAAATGTGAGCGGAAAAAATCCTGATGAAGTCTGAAAAATCAGCTGCATATGACGTAACGTATTTAAATTAATAAGGATATAATATATCGAATATTATAACATGAAAATTTGTTAGGTTCGTGTACGTTTTAAATACTCGATTGACCTAAATTTGTTTTCCAATATACAAGAGACTTTCACGCATTCACGCACATTTACATGCACACGCATACGCACGAACACGAGCACACACGCACAAATTGGCACTTAGCAAATGAACTTACGTAAGCCTATCCGTCGGATAAATTACTATTTGCGCTGCTACAATTGGGTTGAGTGGCACATAACAACTTTAAAAACTTCATGTTTGTCCCGAACAGCAAACAAGCCCACCGCTCGCCGTGTAGTGCAAACACATAAACTGCGAACTTGACTCGGCAAACATCTGTACTGTAGGCGCATTATATATTTAATAGCAGTGTTTGAACGAGACGGGAATATGTAATTTTTAGTGAAGCTTTACTTGGATTCCGCGAGTAAACTCTGGTACTACTTCAGGGTAAATCTCTACTTATAAGGTAGTGCGGTGCTGCATTGCCGTGGAATTGGGTGGACATGATGGGGAAGACTCTTACTCATATACGAAAAGTTTGAATGATGTGGTGGTTTCTCCGCGGCTAGATTTGTTTACCTCTTCAACACGGGATTTCAAAAATACTTTGGCGAACTTATGGTTTGATGGCTATTAAACATGTTATATCATAGCAATTAGTAGATGTAGCTGATTTTTTTTTAAATACTACTTAGCTTTAGTGTCTTCTATTCTTTTTTATTTACTTATACTTAAATATAACTAATTAAGACGAGTAACTTATTACATAGGAATGAAAACATTTAATTGGTGTATAGTTTCATGTTTGTTTCATTTGTTATAATCACTGTTTGTTTTCCGAACAAATAAAAATAAAATATGATCCCTTCGCTAAGTGACATGACGTGTTTATGCTTCGGGTTATTTACAATGGCATGAACCTAATTGGTAAAGTAAAACGACGTGATGCATATCCACCATTGCTCTTGTGGATGTATATGACCGTCAGTGTTCACCAGCTGGTTCTGATAGTCCGATAGCCCGCTTACTATAAAAACAATTCTAAAGTCATTTTAATATTACCTTAGCAATTTGATCTGGCCATTTAGGACACGTAATGTCAATATATATATGAAATACGTAAGCAAGTTTTAGTACTTTTAGTATTTAACAAATATTTGTTTGGATTTGAACTTGCCAAGTTGTAAATTCAATATCAATGGAGTGACAAATTCGTCTTGAAAGAAATTTAGGAGCGTTGTACATTTTTATAGCTATGATTTCGAAGAGTGCTTCGGAAGTTGGCACCAGTACAGAACTCAGACTTCACCGTCGATCCCAGTCATTTTTTGAACCGAACTTGGCTCGAATTTCACACATGTTTTTGTTGGATTATCGTTACTTGTTGCAACGTTTGATGAATTATTTATTACGCTTGCTACTTTTTTGTTTTCAAACTCGGAACAAAATTACTAAAGACTTCAAACATCTACCATTTTAGAGTTTTGTGCTCTGGTGAAAATAGTCATTTTCATTACTACAACTGCTGCACCCAATACTAAAAAAAATTGAGGCGTAGGACGATTTTGACGACAAACACGGTAACATGATGTTTTTATAATTACAACTCAAGTTTCATGTAAAGTAGGTAAGCCCTTCCAAGGTTGATATACCAAGGTAAAAAAAAGCTTTTTTACTCCCTTATTATATTTCTATTTTCCCCACAAACTATTAACAGCCAATTAGCCAGGTACCAATTAACCTAGAAACGGTCTGGAATTCTAATGAGTAGTTTTATAACACTAATATGAAGTAAGCGTCGACTGTTTTCATAAATCAACAAGTCTCGCTGCTTAAGCGAGGCTAGAGTTAGAAGTTTTAATATTCTAGGCGTACGTATAGACTCTTGAGACTATTTTGCTTATTTACTTAAATATGTTAGATTTATATGAGTTTTCTCGGTCTAAAACGTAAAAGGCGTGGGTGAAACGGCGATTTGTATTTTTTAGATGCGCAACTCCCCAACAACAATTTCGTGTGTACTTAGTTAGTTTTTTAGTTTATAGAGAGGGATCACAATATAACAGCACGGTTATGATATATTCATCCTACTAATATTATAAATGCGAAAGTTTGTAAGGATGTTTGTTACTCTTTCACACAAAAACTACTGAACGGATTTTCATGAAACTACAGTAATATAGCTTTCATATCAGAATTACATAATAAGTTAAAATTTATAGGGATTTTTTTAATCCGAAATCCACGCGGGTGGAAGCTAGTATATCATAATCATTACCTGAGTGGTCACCTTTTAGGGATAATATATTTTTTTTTGTATTCTTTGTATTTGTATTTGGTGTCCTTAATAAAAGATTTCTATTCTATTCTATTCTAATATCAGTTATTTCTATCAAATTAAACGCGGATAAAATCGCGGGGTACAGCTAGTGTTACATATATGCAAGCACACAAAGTTGATTGGCGTTACATTTTTAAGGTTACGTTACATTTAGAGCGGTCGTACTTTTGGTGGTAAACTAGTGGAGCGAATGTGCTTTTATGCCGTGCCATTCTGTGCATATGTTTAGCGGATTTAGCTTTATTTACCAAATCGGTTAAGGCTTTGAATATGTAGTTTCATTTAATGTCTCTCGGTTTTATCAATCGCTATATAACTATAACTGTCTTGTGGTCTAGTAATAGTAGAGTTCAATCAGAGACGAGTGGTCGCGGGTTCGAATCCCGAGTCACAAAACAAAATCTTTTAAATAATGGCCCGAATTCAGGAAGTTGATGGTTTTACACGCCCGTGCCTCGGAGAGCACGTTGAGCAGTCGGTTCTGCGCCTTATTTCTCTCTGTGCAGATTGCCGTGACGTCAGAATAGGGATTAGGAAATAGTGCACTTGTGTCTGCATAAACACTTTTGCACGGTACTGTCTACTGCGCACTCTCTATAGCTATCTCTATAGTCGAAATTCGGCTAGGAGGACGTTACTATTACAAATACCAATGTGAAATACTGCCTGTGTGTACTTACCCTAAAACTAATCGCTCCACTGCAATTCACGTCGAAAGCTTTGAACACATAATGCGCGTACAACGCGGAATCTGGAAAAAGGTAATTTATATGTAAAAAATATATTTTTAATATCTAAACATATAATAAAATCGTAAGAAAGTCAAAACGGTACATTTAATATTTTTTAAAAAGAATACTTGGTGCGTGATCCACAATCGTTATCGAGGTCATAAAAATAGTTTTTAGAATGTTTGTCTGTTTGTCTATATGTATGTATGTCCGGGCTAAACTCAAGAAGAACTGCATGGATTTACTTCAAATTTTGCATGAAGGTCGGGTCAACATAAAGGTTACATATTGTCTCCATATTTCCACGAGTTCGAAATTTATGCGGGTGTAACCGAGGGGCGCTGCTAGCACTACTAGCTCTTGCTTGCAGTATTGGTGTGAAATCTATCGAGTTTTATATCATAGGAATCCGGTTGATCCAACGGGTGTATGTAACTGCAAATCCTTTGGTTATGCCAATGTATACAGACATCAGCATACCATTAATCTTTCTGCTACTTACGAAATAATATGAAACCTGTATGAAGGCTGATGATATGAAAAAAGTCAATGTATCGTAATGGTCGGTGGCCCCTGGAGGTAGGAAGAGTGCAGAACATCTGTATAGCCTCTATGCGGATGTCTATGGGCGTCGGTAGTCATGAAAATAGCTCCGACTACTCATTTGCCCACATATACCACAATTTTTTTTTTTGCAAATGTTAATATAAAAAAGCAATGGACGCATATGGTTCGCAAAACGCTACAACTGCTTATGCACAGATTAAAAATATTATAATCAATATACAAGATAAGGCGTGTAAGCCGAACTAATCCGACGCAGAGGTCGCTACTGTCGCGTGGGCGTAACTAGCGCCACACGTAGGTCCGGAGCGATTGGACAATGATTGATGAAGTCCACTTGAGCTCGTTAGCAGTCACACTTTACTACTGAGCTCGTGCGCTCGTTCGTATTTACGTAAAGTATTCTTATAACATACTGGCTGGCGTTTTGATTAGTACTAGCTTATGCTCACGTATTCACCCGCATAAATAATGAACCACACATTTTTCGGGATAAAAAGTTGCTATTCCAGATTGTATCTATTATATATCTGAACTTTGACTTTGTTCATATTCGATTAGTGGTATTTACGTCAATGAATTCATACTCATCATATTATATTGTTAAATAAAAAATAGGAAAAAGGGCTCACAAACATCTGCGCCAAGATTTATGCTTTTTTATAGTATAAGGGGACAAATGAATAGTCAGAGCTTTTTTTTGACTACCGACCAACACCCGCATAGAAATTATACAGATGCGTTGCCCTCCTTCCTCCTCCCACCTCCATGGGCCACCGCCTACACACACTGCACTAATCGCGACAGCACAGTTGTCACTTTCCGCCGGTATCGAGTAAGTGAGCGGTACCCCCCCGGTCGTGCCGGATCAATTCGGCTACATGCATGCATGCAGCCTTGGACCTCCTCTCTCTTGTATTAATGTGTTACACCCTATTTTCCCATCCCTCTAATAGGTCACCGTATTCTCGCATAACTCACGAAACGCAACAGCACATCATCAATTGATGCCGGTTACGCCCCCGGCCCATCGACTTGACCAATAGCACTACGAATGACATGACATTCAAAAGTCAAACCCATTTCGAAAATCGTCATCTATATGTTTCGACTAATCATTAATTAATCGTGTTAAACAATTAGGTACAATTATAATAAATTGTTTGATAGGCACATTCATCATTATAATATAATCTTATCGAATATGTAATATATAATAGAAAATGCAGAAAATTTACTATAAGAAACATAATTAGAAAGAGTTATCGTAGTCTCTTTATAGGTTGAGTTAAAGTGAAAGGTCTTTGAGAATGTTGGCGGTTATAGGGAGATAAGCATCCCGCTCCCAATGCCACCAGTTTTCTAATTATCTGTGATAAAACCTACCATTACGAGTTCTTTGATGCGTTTTCTACTCATGTCAATTGGCTTGTGAAAACATGAAAAGCCAGGCTTGTTCATTATTCCCTAGAAGGCCTTATTCAACCGCCAAAAGCATTGTCGTACTCGTAAAGTGAATTTGAAACGTCTGAAGACTAGAAAGAAACAAAGAAAGATTTTTATTGATTACAATAAAATGACTAGATAAAAATATGTACATGGAAGTAGAAATAGGATAGGAAGTAGAAAGAACAAGTAGAAAATAGACCAAAGGACCTTCGCAAAGCACATTGTTACCGTGACCTACCTCCTACAGAGGTCACTGACTATACAAATAGATGCAAGTGTAGATATAGAAGGAAGACTAGATAAAAAAAATAAGTAAACGGAAACGAGTAGAAATACTGATCAACGGACACTCGCGTAGCAAATTGCTACCGCGACTCACCCTTGCAGAGGTCATCCACATAAATAGAGATAGCGATAGTGTAGATATAGAAGGAAGATTACTACATATACTTACTACCATGTGGAAAAAATTTGGCGTAGATATCCTTAAACGACTCCTCGTGCACCACCCCCTCGGGACACTCCTGCAAACGTAAATTATTGTTAATAATGCAATAAATATAGCGAGTGATTATTTGGGCGAAGATGTCGTGAGAAAATGATATTAATTATATTTATCGACATCGCGTGGACGCCATCATTGTACATCCCGTTAATTTGGTTGCACGCCATCTTTCTTTTTTTACGGAAAATCTTTTTTAATTTTATGCTCAATGATACGAGTTGGGCACAGCCGGAGAGGGTACCTTTCGCTCACAAGATACCGTGAAGTAAGAGTTATGTGCGTTTCATGTGGTTTGTGTGGCCGACAGCCCATGGATGGGAAGAAGAAAAGACGGGTAACGCATCTGCATAACCATCAAGCAGATGTCAATGGGCGTCATTAAATGTTATACGAGGTCGATAAAACCGAGAGCCACTAAATGAAACCACATATTTATTGTATCATTTTCAGGCTACACTACAAAATCAGATCAATCAGAACAATAGTTTAGAAACAGATATTTTTTAAAGATTTTTCTCACTTCGTACACGCTGTAGGCCTTACTAGGGTCATTACCCCATACGAGGTTGCCGCTAGCTGTGTAGGTAGCGATCCCATACGCAAGTCACGGTAGGTCAGTCCAAAGAATGTTTATATTTTTTCTTAATTATTAAGCTATTTAACTTGTTTGAAAAAAGTACTTTTGTATACTCCTTGAAAACTTTTTTTAATAGTTTTGGATTAACAGTAGGCACTTATAGTATACGTAGTTTCATTTAGTGCCTCTCACTTTTATCAACTTTGTATATAAATATGAAAAATATTAATTATATGGGCAAATGGATATCGTGACAAATTGATATTATTTATATTTATCGAATCATCACGTTTCCTAGGCCAAATTACCCTTAGATTTGTCATTTTGATGCGAGATAAAGTTAAAGTACAGATATCGGACTAATCACTATTAGTACTCATATATTTTCATTAAGTCTTTATTATCAGTATTTATAGCAAAAATTACAAAGAAATGAGTTGCCCGGATGTTCTTTGATACCAATTATTTGTATAAAAAGCTTTGTACCTATTTTATTAAAGACTAGCTGTACCGTGCGCGCATTGCTACGCCACGAACAGATACGTCAGCATGGACTATCATAGTAATATAAAAATTAGAATATATAATTTTTGAAATCGATCGAGTACTTTCGGAGCCTATCCGTTACATAGAAACACACATCACAAACGCACAAACAAATCTTTCCTCACTGTAATATTATATTACACGAATGACAGAATTTAAAACTTGGCACCGTTCAAAATTGTGTAATGGATAGTGCAGGAAGCTTATGTTTTTATTTGTAGCTAATACTTTTGTTTGAAACTAATATTTTATTTTTTATATGTAAGTACTATCTTGACTTACACTTTTTTTTTTGATGCAGGGGAATGCCTTTACGCACGCTACCCAGGAGCCCGGGTGGCTCAACCGGGTACAGTGTCGGGCTCGACAACTGGGTTGCCCCTACCGACTAAAACTAACTAAACCTGCGGGTGCCTTCAGCCGCTATGATTGGAGCGCCCCGGATCTGAAAGCAACAGGGCGCCTCCAGCGACAGGCTGGCCTCGGTGAAAAGGCCAGACTCTTCCTCCTTAGGGACTGTCTGGCTGCCTTTGAACTGTCCCTAACTCCACGTTGGAACCGTGCAATGGGGTCAGGTTCCCATCCTAACCCCTGGTCCAAATGCTCCAACGGAGCACACCATGACGGTCGTCCAAATCCACGCCGCCATCTGCTGATTCAGAGGGACGGGTGGAGGACCGCCGGCACTGGCTGGTCCAATCCGCTGAGCGGCGGACCAGCCATTAAACGGCCGCAGAGGACAGGGAGGACGGCAACGACACACCGCATCTCCTCTTCCTCTGCGGCCCCACCGCCAACGCAACAGACGGTGCACCCCCGTTCGGTCGCAGGAGATAGGGTGCACGGCAACGACACACCGAGACACCTCTCCTCCCGCGACCCCTCCACCATGGACGCATCCATAGCGGGCCCAAGCGAAGCCCACCCGACGCGTCCCTCTTGGTTCACCGTGGTAGTCCAAGCCACGGCTACTAAGCCCCCTAACCACGACAAGGTGGAGATCCGTTGAGGGGGACCTTGACTTTAGTGTAACCCAACATACGCGGTTTTTAAATTTCACGTCTTTAACTTATCAAACTACATATTAGTTAGATTTTTTAAGCTTTCGTCTAAATAACTATTATTGTCTTTTATAAACAAAGTTTACCATAAAAATGTTCGATCCCAATTGAAAAGTTAATATTTTTTTTAGGTACTACATTGATACCCCGACTTTCGCGAATTCGACTTATGCGGTTACAGCTCGGTTCCACCTACCGCCTAACTCGGGATAAATACAATAGAAGCATTTTTTTTTTAATTTTTTATTTAGTGCCATCGCTACTGAGCTGTGCTGCTGTGTTTTGAAATTATCAGCAAGTTTGTTATGTCCGGCAAACGGAATTCACAATGACCTCATTATTATTTATTTAGCAGTAACTAAATTGTATTTAGGGTTGTTCGAAGGGAAGCGAAGGACATTCTCGGTCCACCTGGATTAAGGGACTAGAGCGGTACTTAGGACCTGTCGTGATTGTAACTGCGGTAGAGCAAGGATCTGAAAGGGATCAGAAAGAAAAAAAATCTTATCTTCAA
>LUGF01043692.1:230482-251692 GCA_001625245.1 Calycopis cecrops
TCGGTCAATCATTCATTCAAAACAGGACATGTACAATGTACATTTGACAACTAGGTAACGCCGCATGTTGTCAAGTTTTTTGGAACAGCCTGCTCTATCGATTTATAGGACGTTATCACGTCAAAAATAATTTCGAAACGAAACTCACATGAAACCGCGGGGCACAGTTAACTTTATATACAATCTTTATTTAGCCTCTATGCGGATGTCTATGGGTGTCGGTAGTCATGAAAATGCCTCCGACTGGTCGTTTGCCGCCTCATACCATAAAAACAAAAACAAAATAAGGCTGTAAGGGATAGGTTAATTTAAATAGGAGTGACAACAACCTGACAACATACAATTCATCTGAAGTCTAGTCTAGAGTCTAGTCTAGCTCACTAGATAAGTTTCCGCGCTCAGTTTGACACAACTGAGTCAGAAAGAGCACGTTTTCATTTCGAGGTGTCTGTACATTCATTTCGATATTACGAGAGATACTGGACACAATAATTATTGTTTTTCAAATTAATGTTACAATATTACCGACCGACAGCGGTGCGGTATTTTGGACATAAACCACTCGCCACATCCATCAGCGGCTCTCATTCCCCAGCTGAATCTGACATCCGCAAACCACACATCGGTGATCGGATAGCTTATACCTCAATATGTACCGGTATTATAAGTTTCTGACTTTGTTTATTAAGGATAACTTTCTTAATGGTCAGATTATAAATATTCTTCCGCAAGAAAGTTATTTATAGCATAAGTGGGCAAACTTGCAGTCGGAGCCATTTTCTTGACTACCGACGCCCATAGACATCTGCACAGAAGCTATGCAGACGCGTTGCTCTCTATCCTCAATTCCTCCCACACTGGGACCAATTTTGCAATGTTTACTTTCATTGAACATTGATTGTTATTTGTTCTACTATTTGTGTGGACCTTTGGAAAATAAACGTCTGTTTATTTATTTATCCCGTTTACCCGTACGCATCTATTTAGGATTTCACTGCAACAGGTCCGGTTCATACAACGAAAAACCGACTCATGACTCGTAACAAAGATACACTACTTTTGCGTACCGCACGTATTTTACGGCGTTTCAAATAAATAAACTGTAGACATAAAAGAAGCGCAATATAAATTAACTTGTTGTTTATTAGCATAAAGCGGGTAGCGGCACAAATGCGGCGTGTACTCGTGGAATGTTCTCGAAAACATGGCGGCGAAATCCGTTAACACTTTTATGGGCCGTTCGAATTTATGTTATGTTTGATTTTGGTTTGGAAAGTCTAGAAATTTTGATTTTATTTGTGTAATGATTCCGTAAGTTAAGGCGAATGTTATCATTACATAAAGCAAAGTCGCTTTCCGCCGTCTGTGTGTCTGTATGCTTCGATCTTTAAAGTACGCAACAGATTTTGATGGGTTTTTTTTAAATAGATAAAGTGATTCAAGAGGAAGGTATAGATATATAATAACTCAATTTTTGAAGTCCGAAATCCACGCGGGCGAAGCTGCGGGCGAAAGCTAGTTAATAATTATAAAACTAACTGATTTTATTGCAGCTAATGACATCAGGATATATTCTGTCACCTCAGTCCTTGCAAAATACTACTTTTTTAACTCAATAATTATAAATATTGTCCGTCAGTGATAAAATTTACGACTTTTGGACCTTCATATTTTTAAAAACCGTTTCAGCTAGCTTCATGAAATTTGGGCTTCTCGTTGTCCTTGTGGATATAATTAAACACATCATTTTACTAAGATCATTGAACAATGAAGTCACTATTTTGCAAACACAAACTGAAGTTTAGTTTACGCTTTGCACAGCGTGGAATTTGTGCGCCACCACTTTAATATGAACAACGGAATGTTATGACGTCATAATGTCACAAATATGGCAGACTAATAAATTTCCAACGTCGATCTCAGTACTATATCGACTAAATATGGATAGCTGGAAAAAATGGGGTATGATTCGTAACGGCTAAATTATAATTTGTAATATATATTTTTTAAATGATATTTGGAACTGGAAGAGAAACCTTATGACATAATTATAATACCATATCTACGTGTGTCGGCTTCATACATCCATGCTTCTTTTTTTTGGTAAAATAAACGTTGTTATTAATATTATTATAGCGGCAACATGCAGAGATTACCGAAATAACTAAAATGAACTTTACCGCGCAAGTATTTGAAAACTGTCAGAATGTTAGCAGGCTTGTAAATTAGGCTATATTTTCTATCGGCTAACGGTAGCGCTAAAATTGGTTGTGGCAGCCTGAAGGTTCAGCTATCCATAAGTAATGAGGTCAGTGGTTCCTAGAATCGTGTTTGTAAAACCATTTTAGATTTTGAAACATGTGACCTGTAAAAGTGGGGCAGGCAAAGGTTTTCATGTTATAATAACATACGAATAAGATATTAGTTAATTTGAAATGGATGTAAAGATGTATGCTAATTCAATTTTCTTCCAGGTTCAAAGTGATTGCGTAGTGACAACTACGCAATAAACAAGTAGCGGGTTTGTATTCTCTGGTCGGATTAAAAATTGAACTTTACTGTAAAATGTACTGAATAGTTTTTAATATACGGACTCGTTTATTTTCTGTTTATGTGTGGATGTGTTTTATTCTTTTATGTAACAAAAACAACGAAAAAAAAGGGAAGTAACGGGACCAAAATAGAAATAATAGGGACAAATAGATATATTTATTCTATTTTATTTTGAGTGCAATTAAAAAAATAACCTATTCCCGGTGGTCTAGGTTGGAGCGAAGCGTAACGGAGCTGCAATCGAAGCTAATTAGGCAAATTTTGGACTTACTGACACAGCATGCTCGATCGCTCATTATTTAAAAACTGTGGATAAGTAACTAAATTGAAATGAACAGGCTAGACAAGTAATTAAATGTCTATTTAAGTTGTAGCACTTAAAATAGTGATGAGTTGTTCAATCCGTGGCTGAGTTATGAAATTAGATGCTGGATCACGTGGCTAAAAAAATATTCTCTGGCTGGATTAATTATTTCTCATTTTATAACAAACGAATCTATCAAAATGCCCGGCTTAGTAGGGAAACGTCCGGTCCAAGTGATAAATTTAATCTATGCTAACGTTCATTTTTTAAATTGACTATGGGCATTATAAAATGGAGCGGTCTAAGTAATAAATTTATCAAATTGCCCAATGCTCTTGGGAACTATTCATAATATTCGGCTCTTGTCGATACGGCCCGTTAATCACATTGCCCGTAACATTAAACGTCAATTATTGTCCACAATGTTCTACTTTATCCCTGTTATGTGGATCATTGAAGTTCTAAACCCTGCTCGCTCCCGACCACGACAGCTCGCGTGTAAAGCTCCGGTGCTCACTTGAGCCTCCGATTCGTCGGCGCTCGTAATTGATTTTAAATTTTAAAACCTCATTCCTTTGTTTCTTTTGAATGTGTAATGTAATTGTAGTTTGTATTACCTTGATTTCAGTCTGGGTTTCTAGATTAAATCTAGTGTAATTTCCCTACATTGCAAGTAGTTTGTTTTCGTAGTTATCAAATATTCAAAAAAATATTTATTCGATATGTAGGTACACATTATAATACTAAATCATTAACAGATTTTTATTTTGCATAGAGAGTTAACCTTATTAAGTCTTGTAAAGATTAATTTAGTTAGGTACTATACCTACCGCCTACGTAAGCCAGAAATATTCAGATATCGAATTCTAGCAGGATGGGGTATTTTTTTATTCATCGTCATTAGTATAAGAAAGATAATTTAAAAATGAACTTGGCTCTGTACAGCTTTTTTTTTAATCTTCGCAAGGCTCTTCATTTTTACGTGATCTGTGTAATTGCATCGCGGTCTTCCACTTTCTCACTTGTCTTCTATCTTTTCTTCTAAAAGAAAATATCATGCCTTATGAGATCCCCAACCTTTTTTTTATTATTAATTTTTAAATATTAATAAAAATCTTATCATCTTGAACTTTTTAAAATTGTATCACGATTTTAGCCTTTCGAAATATAGTAAATAAATATAACAAACTTAGTAATAGGTTTTTTCTAAAACCCTTAAACATTTTAAGTCCAAGAGCCCATTATCGTAAGCTCGACGCTTTTCTAACGAGACCGTTTTTCGCTTTGAATTTTAAACGGCTCTAAGCGCTGATTCGAATCTGCCCATTTTACATATCGCCATTTTAACGAACGCCTTAAACGCTCTTGTATTAACGAGGGTGAGCAACAAGTGGATACGGCATGTAGTTGCTAAGGTATTGTAGTGTAGGAGCCAAACTGGTAGGCTAATAAATTATTGCAAGCTCTCCCATAGACATTACATTCATTAGACAGGACATTTTGAAAATAGCCTTTCTTTACCCAATATCTCTGTCCGCTTACTTGATTACTTAAAATTGCAAAAAATGACACAGATTTGCCATACCACTTAAACTACTCAGTACAACTATAAAATACACAGTGTAGCTTATTATTTCAGCATACCCAACGCTCTCTGGTAAGCCACTGGTAATTTCTCGAACCGTACAAAAACAGCTATTGCTTTAAACAGGTAATTTCAATCAAAATTCAATCGAATACAATTTCTCCGTTCGATTCAGTCTAATTCATCTGCAATATAGCATTGACTTCCAAACAAAAACAATGTTTTTTTTTTTCAAGAGAACGAGAAAGGCGAATCCAACATTATAATTCTAAAAGAAAACATATTTAAGAAAACAAGAACAAAGTCTTCGAAGAAAACACCGATCTCTAAATAATCGAAATATCTACCCTAATGCAGTCTTATCGATTAGCAATTAGATATAGGGCGTTGCCGAATATCGATTCCGAGCGATTTCAGGAAGTGCACCACTTGGCTCGAAGACGTAAAACTTTTGTAACATTTTAAAACGGAAACCGCATTCCAGGTCGTAAAGGTGGAGGTTCCAGTGACCTTGAGCCGTTGGCGAGCAGCCTGCTCCCCCATGCCAAGAGTCCAAGGCCAACTAACCTGGTACCAACAACAATTATCTTTTATAGCTCATTATAGAAAGCAATTAATTGAAACGCAAAGTCTTGAGGTGAAGTTATAAAATTTGATTGGAAAACTATTCTTTAAGGTCATCAGTGATCATCATCAGTGTTCTTTCAGTGCAGACATTTATATCTTTCTAGAAATTACGAGTAAAAACGCTTCAGAATTATGTAAGTAAACAATAAAATCTCACGTTTGTGTTGTCAAACTAGAAGCGTTAATTACTGAATAGTAAAAATGGCCCATCCAGTAATAAAAACCTAATACTTATTATGTTGGAAAACAGAAAACCTGACTGCTTAAAATTTAATTTAAAGTTTTTATTTCTTCAATTCAATGTTTAAAGTAGGTAGATATGCAGTATCACTAGGATTGTTAAGAAGAATCAAATGATATCTTCTAAGTTGAAATTCGCCAAGCCGTTGAGGCTGTAACGAATTAAAAAATCTACGTACGAGTTCGAACGAGAAAACTAACCTCGTTTTAAGTCAAGCAAAAAGTGTCCCCCCATCCAATAATAAAAAGAGTGTGTACGGACATCATAGACTCTATAATATAAGTAATATTATGTAGGTATGCACCTACAATGTTTATGAATAATAACAATATACGTTGATATAAAAATGCATATTGTCGTAAAAACAAAGGGAAAAGCAAACACACTACAAATAAAAACATATTTTATTTTACTTACTTTGTTTTCTTGTACGATAATCCGTTTATTGCCGCACTAAGCGACCATTCTGCAGCTCTTATTGTATATTATGATATTGACAGATGCCAGACGTCAAAGAGTTTTTATTGACGTTTGGTATCGCTTCTAAAGCATTCTAAAGTATTAAAGTATGCTTTTATTTTGTACAGTAAAACGAGGCAATTTTATTCGAAATTTAAACTTAAATAATGTTATCAATGTTTTATATTATTAGCATTCTTGTACACGTGGAAAGGTCTTTTCGAAACTGCATAGTCTTCTGTTACTTGTAACAGAATGTAGGTAATTTCAAAGATTGTACACAGAAAATAATTTTTACTTCATACTAGCCAATGCTACTGTGGCTAAAATATCGTGGCCATTAATCGAAATAAAATATAGTATAAATTTTAAGTAGGACAAAGTCACACATCTATGCAAAATTTAATTAGTCGGTCCAGTAGTTTGGGAGATTAGTCCATCCCAACACCGTGACCCTAGACGTTTATAAATAGATATTTCACTGCGTCATATGTTACGAAAGTCCAGAGACAAATGGCTGTATATTAAAAGTGAAACAGACGAGTCACGATAAAAGGTCAGTGGGTAAGTCGACGACCGGCAACCGTTCGCGCCGAAAATAGGCGGCAAATTGTCACATTGACAGCTGTCCGCCATGTTGGAAGCGTTAGAGGCAGTTTCGTAAGTGTTTATTTATGATAGTTTTGCGATAAACGGTCTGTAAAAAGTTACATGCTATAAAAGTTGACACTATGCATTTACTTCTTATTAATTTTTCCTGTTTCGATATTTTATTGCAAACGAGGAGTAACATCTGTTACGCAGTAACATCTGTATGGTTAGACAGCTGATTTGTTCCTTTGTATCTCATTCTTTACGAATGGGCCACCGGCTACTCACAAAACACACGAAACGCGAAAGTATAGCCATCAGTGTCATGGGTGTATCGCGAGACGCGTAAGTGACAGATTGTACTGGCCGGATTAGATTGTAATGTAGCGGTAATACAATGGAAATGTCTACTAAATTATCATCTTCTAGTTAAAACTTGCAAAATAAAGATTATAAATTGCTGATTTAGATATTAAAATCGATTTTTGATTATGGCAAGTTTGAGAAATTGTTTCTACGTGTGGGAGTACCACAGGGCGCTACACTCGGACCAACATATACAAGGTTCATACAACTGACTAAGTAATAAGGCCGTGGATTGGCCGCCGCGCCGCTACCTTCGCTTATGACACAGCCAATTATCTCTATAAAAGTATTAGCCAGATAAGCAGCTTGAAAGAAATATAACACAATTTACAGCGCTAATTTTGCTATTGGTTCAGTGCTATAATAGCAATTTGGTTTTTCGACGCGATGCGATTAAACAGTACACTCGTATAGATTTCGTATCTCCTAATATTACGACGATAGCAGGTGTAAATAATACAAAAGGTAAAACCTTTTTTATTTTTAGACATTATTATACCTCGTTGCTTATTGGTTGTCGTGTGTGAAGCTTTTGAAAATATATTTACCTACATAAAGGGTTATTTTTAAACATTTTTGTTGTAGGCTTTAAAATTATTTGATAGAAATGTTTTCGGAATTCGATGGTTGGTACGTTCTTTGAGATTTGATTACCGTTTTATTTTCTAGTTAATATAACATATGCATTTTGTCTGAGCCTGCTTATGACGTGTATCGTAATGTCAGGCGGATCAAAGGCATAAACATGGAAGGAGGTTCTTCAATTCCTTATAACAGCACCATTGAATTATATTAATACCGTAGTAACAACTCACTGAGCTGCATATAATCTTTTAATAAATATAAATTTATATATTTCATCCATCAGGTAAGTCATCTGCAAAGTTTGTCCATATTACCAGCCTTTGATAACTTCGTACAGGTAACCGGGACATTTATTAATTTATTGAACTCTCTGACTTAAGATTGAGTTGTGATCATTTCAATAATAAGTGTGGTAATGAATAATATTGAGTTATCAAGTTCAGTAAGAGGTAGTGCCACGCTGCATGCTTGCATGTAGCCGAAATGGCCGGCATAGCCGGGGAGGTACCTCTCGCTTATACGTGACCGGCGTAAAGTGATTTTAGTTTTTATCACAAAAATTAATTGTTGAAAAAAAAGGATGCCATGGGATGATTTACTATTTTCCATTGGATCGAAATTTATGCAGGTGAAACCGCGGAGCGCAGCTAGTAATTGATACAAACATGTAAATTTATTCTGCTATCTTACTTAGACCGCATTCGCAATATAAAGCATGTGGTAAAAGTTAAAAAGACCATTAATTTCACCGTAATGAATGGTTCTGGAGCGGGTAATTCAACCGGACAGCTGAGGTCTTGAAGTTGAAATTGCTTGAAGTTGAAATTACTCGAAGTAGAACGCCCACTGAGGTATACAGTATTTTCCACGCTGGCAAACTCCATTTATGTCTATGAATGTGATATGTAAAGAATTATAATGTGTTTATTTTTTTTCCTGGTACACTTTGAGGTAAGACAGAGGTTAAATTTTATTATGTGATATGTTACTTACGTTATGTTACTTATCAAATTTTATTTTATTGCCGGCCGATGAAGCGAGCACGGGTATAAGTATACCTATTGATTAGTTATGCAATATGAAGAATTTTAACGCTGTCCGAATTTTTTTTTAAACTATAAAGCAGTGGACTAAAATAGGCTGATGATGATGATGATGATGATTATAAAGGAACAAACGACCAATGTACCTACATACCTAAGTATTATAATTATAAGTGAAAATGAAAATGAAAAAGTTTTTATTCAAAATAGAATTACAGGAATTACTTTTTTAACGTCAACAATTAAATCTACCACCGGTTCAACCCTAGCCCTGTCCTGAGAAGAACTGGCGAAACAAACTCAGCGGGCCTCATGATGTGATGAGATGTAAAAGTAAAAAAGTAAAAATAAAAGTAAAAAAGTGAAGAGTGAACTCACAGTGGTTCAATAACAAACCCTATACCTACATTTCGATGGCAACATTATAAAAAAAATACTGTTAGGGACAGGTGTTGCCAGGTCAAGTAACTTTTAACGGAAAAAACTGCAAAGAAAGCCCTTCTTGACCCCGAAGCTTCTCTTAGAAATTTTTTCTTTACTTAAAATATTTCCAATATTTCAAGTGTTGTTGTATGTAAAATTTACTTTCCCTTAATATAATGAGTGTTTGACGCTGTCGTCATTTTATTTAATTTGTAACTAGTCGACTCGACAGCCGTTGCCTTGTCATTATTGGAAAATATGTTGTCATGGTAACGTGTAATGTTATGTGGCCGAATTGTCAATCCGTTAATTAACCCTACAATAGTGTATTTCAAGTCGAGATACCGACTGCAGCATTATATATGTTGATAAATTATAGCCCATATGTTACCTAGGACTAATATAGGAGGACCTATATAACAAAAAAAGTTTCATCAAAATCCGTCCAGTAGTTTTTGCGTGTGCGCCGCACATGACACAGACAAAACGACGTCTTCTACAGTTTTAGTATATGTATATAGAATAGATATATAGATAAAGACTTTAGTAAGACGGAGTTCCTGCTGCGTTGCAACGAAATCGGGCCGGTACGGCCGAGTACCTCACGCTCACATGTAGAATAGAATAGAATAGAAATATACTTTATTGTGCACAAAAAGAAAAAAAGAAAAAAAAATTACAGAGATGACGACAAATACAAGTAGGTACCTATCGCTGTGAAGTAACATTTATACAGCCGCATTTAGTGCTGTTTGTGAGTAGCCCGTGGCCCCTTGGAGAGGAAATCGTGTCAGTTATGAAAAGATTACGACTGCTCATTTGCCTCAACTATAAAAAAAACAAGGCGACAAACGAATAACCGTAGTCATTGGATTTTTACCGTCGCCGATCCGCACAATTGTAATGCGTTGTCCTCTTCTCCTTCCCTTCTGACCTGAAACTGACAAACTGTACGAAACGCGACAGCATCGCTATATGAGCGAGCGGTACAATTGTAACTAATGCATTTATTATGCACTGATCAGCACAGATTTATTGCGACAGATGCAACTGCATATGCGTGCAATAAATCAGTGCACTAACGTCTTGCCCACTTATCTCATTTTCCTATTCCAGAGACAAATTATAAAAATGCACTGTGTGTGTCAGTTACTACACGTGACTAGAGTTTACTCCTTAAAAACATCTCAAGTTGCGCAAGAGAAATAAGCGACGAAAGCGCTGTAAAACTTTATGCTCAGCGTTACTGTTGGTTATTGCATATGATTTTTCTTATCGTTATCATACGCTTTTAATCATTTCGAGTCTAAAATCTCGAAATTCTAAAATCTGTAAGTCTAGAAACATTCAAAACAATTCCCAAAGTTCATAAGATAGATATAAATAGTGTATCTAACTACCACCGTATCTAAAAGTGTCTTGCTACAGGTATGGCATCCAGGGACTTTATATCATTTTATATTATTAGAACCAGTGGGTTCTTGCGGATATTGGAATCTATACAATATAATAAATTTGTAGAAGGGTCAATTCTGTACATTGAAAATATTGAAAAAATAAATAGCAGGGGGTGTTACTGGATCGATACCAAACCCAAATGTGCGATCCCAAAGTGCGATTAAAAAAATATTTGTCAGTCTGTCTGTCTGTATGTTCAGGCGTCACGTGAAAACTAACAGTTCGATTTCGATGCAACTTGGTATAATTATACCTTATTATCCTGGGCATAAAATGGGATACTTTTTATCCTGGAAAAATACGTAGAAAAAAAATAAATCCATCCACGCGAAGACCGACATCCGCGCGGACGGAGTCGCGGGCGGAAGCTAGTAAAGAATATATCTATACTCTGTGGCGTAACTACAGGGTGGCAAGTCGGCAAAACGACACGGGCCTCCAGCAGGAAGGGGCCCCTGATCAGAGGAGAATCCCAACTCTCAACATTTATTATTAAACATTTAGTAAAAAAAAGCTTATCTATGTTCTTAGTAGCTGTGCCCCGCGGTTTAACCCGAGTACATTTCGATACCGTGGAAAATAGAAAATCATCCCATGGTATCACATGGGAACATTTTTTCGGGATAAAAATTATCCTGTGTTAATCCAAGTTACCTTCTATGTGAGTGCCAAATTTCATGAAAAGTTTTTCGTGAAGAAATCAAAAGAATCAGTTTTTGTGTGGAGGAGTAACAAACAAACACACATACAAACTTTCGCATTTATAATATTGCCAGCCCATGAATTTACCACGGGTCTCGAGTGGTACTGTCTATAATATTATAAAACTGAAGTTTGTTTGTTTGGTTGAACGTTAAAGCCCTGTGACTTCTGGTCCGAATTGAAAAATTCATTCAGTAGATAGTCCGCTTATCGAGGAAGGCTGTAGGCTGTATACCATCACGCTACACACAGGCGAAACCGCATGACGCGGCTAGTAATAGAATAAAGGGAAAAAACAACTGACCAAAATTCCTGAGGCCTAATGCCTCGGCTATGCAAAAAAAATTCGACTTGATTTAATAGATTATGTTGCTCAACACTTTGTCACAAGATGTTCTACACAAGAAACTTGCGAAAAAGTTGCATCTTATGGTGTAATCCACAGACATTGTCAGTCGTTGGTTAGGTTCAAGGCGATATGTTTTTTTATATCATAGGAGGCTAATGAGCAGTTGGGTCACCTGATGTAAAGTGATCATTAAGGCGCACAGACATCCGCAACACCAGAGGTCTAACAGATGCGCTGCTGACCTTTGAGGAAAGAATATGTTTTTTTATGGTAAAGGAGGGCAAACGAGCAATTGGAGCCATTTTCATGACTACCGACACCCACAAACATCCGCATAGAGGCTATACAGATGCGCTGCCCTCCTTTCTACTCCCACCTCCATGGGCCACCGGCTACTTACACACCTCACGAAACGCGACAGCACAGCTGTCACTTTACGCCGGTCTCGTGTAAGTGAGAGGTACCTCGCCGGTCGTGCCGGCCCAATTAGACTGCATGCAAGCATGCAGCGTGGCACTACCTCTTACTAAAATATTTCAAGTATAAAGAAGCCAACGAGCAGTCCGAGCTTCTTGATGCGTCGTCTTGGACATTTAAGAAACAAAATTCGTTCTCTCTTCAATTGTGTTGCATGCTTGCTCTTTGAATATAGTGGGGATGAACGAACAATCGGAGTCGCATGTAGACTACGGACGCCCATTAATATCCGCATATGCAACGGTTACTTACTAACGGCAGCATCTTATGAGGTACAAGTGTCTCCCTATTAGCTGACTTATGGTCGCCGCACACTTATCAACTCGGAAAGGTATAGTAACCGTATCACCTCGAGCCGGTCAGTATTCTTTGTATGAAACTTCATACTGCAACGCACACTAATGGGAACCGTAATGTAATCGTATCGTCTTCGCTGTTCTAGGCGAGGCGTTCACGATCCCTTTCCGAGTTGATAATTATTAATTTGACTAAAATGCAGCAGCCAGCATGGCACTACCTCTTGTGTTTTAGTGCTTTTAGACTAGCAGAGAGATAAACGAACTATATAACACTGAAAGAATTTTTTAATTCGGACCTACTGGTCAGAGATCCCATAGACCTTTGGCGTTCTTTGGGGGAGGCCTATGTCCAAACGTGTCCTGCAGTGGACATCCTTCCACTGATGATGATGACGATGATGATCCCAGAGACTAGCGCCTTCAACAAAACAAAGAAACTCATCACCTTCATAATATTAGTATACAATATCAACGTAACTTTAGTCTAAACAGGGGCACCTGAATTATTGAGGTACAGACGTCATAGTTTGCGAAACAGAGGCGCGGCTGGTTAGTCATATGAATGTTTTACATTGTTGCCACTGCTCGGAGTTGTATGCGCAGGAGAATTTGTGAGTGAATGCGAGAGCAATGACTGTAGTGTAGGTAAATCGGGGCGGCGTGAGCGAGTTAGTGCTTGCTAACGACGTGAAATTATGCTATTTCTCGTGTTTCGAGTGGGATTTTATATCATTTAATACTTTATCATACCAAATACCTAAAACATTTAATATCGGAAAGTCAGGTCTGACTCTCTCATTCTTTTAGTAAGTTATAAGAGGTAGTGCCTGCATTGTAGCTGAGTTGCAGCGGTGGGTGTAGTACGTACTGTAGCAATTATATCAATGCTATTGAGCGAGATGTACCTGCAGTACGTACTGTAACAATTAATCAATGCTATTGAGCGAGATATACCTGTAGTACTTACTGTAGCAATTATATAAATGCTATTGAGCGAGATGTACCTGTAGTACTTACTGTAGGAATTATTACTATGGTATTGAGCGAGATGTACCTCTAGTACGTACTGTAGCAATTATTACAATGCTATTGAGCGAGATGTACCTGTAGTACGTACTGTAGCAATTATTACAACGCTATTGAGCGAGATGTACCTCCAGTACGAACTGTAGCAATTATCACAATGCTATTGAGCGAGATGTACCTGTAGTACGTACTGTAGCAATTATTACAATGCTATTAAGCGAGATGTACCTGCAGTACGTACTGTAGCAATTAATCAATGCTATTGAGCGAGATATACCAGTAGTACGTTCCGATCTCACAAACCGCATGAAAATAGTAAGTATGAGAGTTTCCCCGGGCGTCCCCGGTGGCCTAATTCGACTCTAAAATACGTATGTTATTCACGTTTGTAAAGCCAAATAGCCAGTACAGCCCGGCTATTCCAACCGACAGCATACAGACTGACAGGCTGACGTGGTGGAGGCTGTCGGACGCTCGGACAGATCGAAAACTCGCATGTGAATTGGTCAAAATGCGAAATGCGAATGTTAGTGTTGTGAAATAGTATCTAATACTATAGGAAGATAAATTGATATAGAGATGGCTACAATAGCAACGTATACCCAATTAATAAAAAGGTAGTTAATAAAAATGTTGTTACACAATTCGGCTGCAAGCTTGCATGGCCATATGCAATGCATGAATTGGGCGGGCACGACCGACGAGGTGCCTCTCGCTTACACGATACAGGCGTAGTGACAGCTGTGCTGTCGCGTTTCGTGCGGTGTGTAAGTAGCCGTTGGCCCATGGATGAAGCAAGAAGGGCAACACACCTGTATAACCTCTATGCGGGTGTTTAGTATTTGTCGGCAGTCATAAAAATGACACCGACTGTTCGTTTGAGCCTTACACTATAAAAAATATAGGCACAACTTGACATCGATACGGCTACAATAGTTACACACTTTTTTATGTTTACAGTATTATGCTTAATATGAAATTTATTTAAGCAGTTTTTATAAACAACAAGAACACATTGGTATTGGCATTAAGAGCCAATTGCCAGTTCCCACGGTGTAGCGAGAGACTACAGATTTATTGGTTATCATTTTCAATTTAATGTTAATTAAATATGACATAATGAAAAGCTGTGTGTGTGTAGTGTAGATAACCACATTTATATTAAATAAAGAGGAAAGATTTAACTGTTTGTATGTATGTAACGAATAGGCTCCGGAACTACATGACCGATTTCAAAAAATATTTTACCATTTAAATGCTACATTATCAAAGATTAACATGGGTTATTTTTTACCAAGGGAAAATGCTCCCTTTTAGCCACAGGAATATTTTAAAATTTTTTTCACTTCGTACAAGCTGTACTGTCGGTAGCAAGTAGGTATGGGCAGGCCGGGGTTATTCACCCCGTATGAGGTTAGCGTTCGCTGTACGAACCGGTGCAAAGCATAATTACATTTATTTCGCTATTTAACATGTTTAAAAGGTATTTTCGTATACTTGTCGTAAACTTTTTAGTAGTTTCGGATAAACTGTACGCACTTATAATATATGTGGTTTAATTTAATGCCTCTCGCTTTTATCAACCTTGTGTAATAAAAAGGGAACAAAAACCGAATAAATAAGAACTATTTGATGATGTCTTAAGTTACCACTCACCCACGCGAATATTACTCATTAGTCATTACAATAAAACAACTAACGGATTTTATCGTAGTACATTTAATTATTTTTTAGCCCGAATCCGAAATCAAAAACTGTAAACTTTAATTGTAATAAGAATTGTTTTTACCAGTTCTAAAATATTTAGAAACTATAAAATTATAACCAGCAAAAACAGCAGGAAACATCGCATTATCAATAAACAATTCGTTATCTATAGCCTCGTGCTCACTGCCGAGAAACCCCTCCCCCGGGATCTGGGAATTGATGGGAGAGATATACCGGACATGTTTATGTGTGGCCTAAAAATAAATACCCCATCCCCTACTCACCCCTATAAGTCCACGGTTTTAAAAGCTTTGTGGCTGATGAGAAAGATTTTCGGTTGATTTTCTTTGCCGCCGAGAACTATAATAAAATTACTTCCATGGGTTTCATTGAGGTTTATTTAATTATAACTAACAAAAGAATTGTAAAATAGCAAATAAACCGCGAAAGGATTTACCTTTACAGTAGTTTAAAATATATAAAAAACCGCGAATCCTGACAAAGTAAATTTATTAAAAAAATAATGACAGGAACAGCACGGGTGCCTTCTGATGTTTACGGACACCGATAAGGATATATAAATATATAAGTGGCTAATGGAAATTCACAAACATCATGAAATGCTTAACTTCTGAGCGGTACCTACCATGTAAATGAAAGGTGAGGTATATTGCCCGGTACCCGGTTGCCCAGGCCCAATTAGCCTGCAAGTACCTATAGAAATACCTGTTACTAAAGTAAATACCTATAGATATTAATTAATACATACCGTTTTGAAGCCTCGATACATGACTCGTATCTCCTGTTTCGAGAACTTGGTCTGCCTGCACAACTCCTCCAAGGCGACCGGTATAGGTTTAGGAGTCCGGTTCGGCTCTAGCTCGTATGCGTGCTCCTCTACGGGTGATTCCGGGGGCGTAGCCATTATCACAAAACACACTAGCACATGTCACTCAAAATTTATCGATAACACACTTTTCCCATCACTAATGTTGTTCCTTCTTCTTTTTTACTGAAGCAACGTATAACAATTTGCCAAATCTTGGCAGTGGATGGTATGAAGGCAGGAATTCTGAAACAACGATAACACGATTTCAAAATCTATTTTATGCGATATCAAATATTATTATAAGAAATTATGATCGGTGTGCTGTCGCTTTATATATATTTTTTTCTCTTTGTTACACCTTATTTATTTCTTTATTTTATTTAATAGCTAATGTACTCAGGTAACTTATATTATAAACTTACAAAAAAAACAACTTATAATATTATTGAAAATTGTACAAAGGCACTACTTATTCCATTGTGGAATTTCTTCCAGTAGTCCTGCAATAGGAAAAAATTGAATACTGAAACACAATATCAGTGTTTTTTTACAGGTTAATTAATTACATTGTTTATATACATATAAGCTTTGACAAAGATCGGGATAGTTTACGCGTTTTAAACTACTCTCGAGTTGAATATTACGTACAGGCTCAAACCTATTAAATCTAGCTGCTAGGAGAAAAAGTTTTTAGTAAAAGACTGACACCAAACTGCTAATCGATAAGAGTAAAAAAATAAGTAATAGTGTGAAAAAATCATATTTCAAAAGCGTTTCGAAATGGACTAAAATCTGCACATTTTTCAACTAAAAAAAATATAGAAAAGTTTAAGGTCCGGCAATACATTGTGCAAAGTGCCTTTTTTCAGAGTAAACCGTGAGCGCGCTTTTCTATGTTTTTAGTTGAAAACATATATTCTTGTTTTTATTGTATATTGTAAAACTTTTGAAATGTATATTGATTTTAAACTCTATATCTTTTAAAATTAACTTAATTTTTTCATCTTTTAGTAAAATCTTACTAATTATTTTAAACTAAGTATACTAAATTTAATAAAATCGTCACATATTCCTGAAGTGTGTAATTTATAAAAAAGTTTAAGTAAAAATGAAAGGTTCGGTAAACGCACAGGCCATCACAGAAATATTATCAATAATCGCCTCTTAGTAATAAAATCGTGTAGGTACAATATAAATTATGTCTATTTACATTTGGCACAACACTAGCCGATCTGTTCCACAGATAAGCAAATTGAACTTTTAACATGTCGGCACAGTAATGTTAATTCAATAGTGTCAATTGGTGAGTTGGCACAGCGCCAGTTTGTACTGATACTCTCCAGTTGATAGCGAATTAATAAATATAAAATAAATCACGTAAAATGTTATGCTTTTTGTTTAGCATATAGAGTGTGCGTTTAAAAAGATCATATTTGTTTTATCAGTCGATCTACAAGTTACAGACATCGTAAAAGATTTTAGTGCTGCGAATTATTATATTCCTCGATAAAAGATCGTCGTTTAATAAAGATACTTTATCGCCAGTTGGCACTATGCTGCCGTCAAAACTAGGATTTCGTAAAAGAACTATATAAGTAATTATATATTATATTTGCGTAGTTTTTTATGTTATTGTTTTAATTGCTTCACTAGTTGACGGTCAAAAATCTGTACAAAAAAGATCTTTAGGTCCATAGTTTGCGCCCACAAGAGCATCACTAGAAGAAATAATTATAAGGAAACTGAAGACTTTATCAAAATGAATTAAGACAATGTAAATAAATACAAAATAAATTACTGCAGAAGAGGCGGTGTGGTTTCATAATTCTAGTAAGGTCGAAACACAAAAAAAAAATAGTTAGATTTATGTACAATTAAAACACACTTTTCTCGCCTTTGCTAACTGAAATAATATTTGTCTTCCACCTGCGTGTAGTAAATCAATGTACATGTACTTTACACTGACAATTAGTACTGGAAACCAAGATAATAACATAAAACTTTATGATTGATAGGACTTGTCCGCATAAACATGTGAACATTAATAGATACCTAATAAACATTAATGTATAAAATACTTAAGCTAAAGAGTGTTGAAAATCTTTTTCTGGCAGATTTTGGGATTTTTTTGAAAGTTTCAAAATTTTAAAGAGCGTCAAAAGCAGTTTTTAGAATTTTTGTCAGTTTATTTAAATGTTTGACTGAACGGATTTTGATGCAAACTTTACTAATCTGTCGAGAAAATTCTCGGCTATGTTATAGAAATTCCTTACTGACACAAACAGAATTCCATGCGGGCGGAGCCGAGGGCACTGCTTGTGATACAAGGCGAAGTGGGCTCCAAATTTGTCAATCCGTGCTCATGTATATTCAAAACATAACCTTTAAAACCGGCCAAGTGCGAGTCGGACTCGCGCACGAAGGGTTCCGTACCATTATCTACGAAAACGGGAGCTTATCTTTTGTATGAGAGCAAAAAAATCACGTTTATTGTATGGGGGCCCACTTAAATATTCATATTATTTAATTTTTTAGTATTTGTTGTTATAGCGGCAATAGAAATGCACCATTTGTGAAAATTTCAACTGTCTAACTATCATAGTTCATGAGATACAGCCTGGTGACAGACGGACGGACGGACATCGGAGCCTTAGTAATAGGGTCCCGTTTTTACCCTTTGGGTACGGAACCCTAAAAACTATTGATTATCATATTTTTTTTAACTGTGGTTAATGTTAACAAAATACGGCATAATGCTTAGGTCGTCGAAACACGATTAAAGAATTTTGCCTCGATAGAAAAAAATCGTAAACTTTAATGAAAAAACGTTTCCATCAATTTTTCAATCCATACTATTTAATAACTATCAAAGTTATTTCCACAACTAAAATACGTATCTATTCCCAATAAGTAATCGAAGAAATTTTAGGAGTCACTTTTTTAAATAAGCGTATGGTTAATTTTATAAAATAATATTAATCTAAATATTGTCTCTATTTTCGAGCGCCGTCCACGCAAAATTAACTAGGCGGATCGCAATTGGGACCCATAGCGCCTTACATGAGTACAGGGGCAGTGGAGTAGGGTTGACTAATACTGTTAAAGGGAGTGGAATAAAAATTATCAAAATTCTCCTCACGTAGTTTTTTACTAAAACAAGGCCAAACCAAACCTTGAGTCATACAGGCAGGAGCAATATAGCAGGTCCCGCATCTAAGGGGGAGGTCAGATTGTATCGCAGGTTATTACATCGCAGCGATAGCCGCGGGATTTCGTGGTTGCCGGCAATATCATATAATTTATTTTCGCCGTAAAGCCTAATTTCGGCGAAATTTATACGGTTGAACTTTGCGTTGTTGTGAACTAAGTAATTGCAGTTCTGTTGAAGTTTATGTTAAGTTTTTGGAAACTGTTTCTTGGAATTTTCTACATTTTCTTTTCTGGTTTGCGCATTTAATCTGTGATGTTTAAGTTATGTCCAAATGTATTTATTAAAGAGTTTTGTAAAGTTTACACGTTATGAAACGATATTAAAGTCCCGTAATAAAAAAGCGCGTTAAAGCGCTTACGTGTTTTGCGCATTTTACTCCAGAATTTTGTTACGTTTCTTAGTAATAGGTCCTCCTGTCGCTAGATAAACCTGACACAGTTTTTCATGAGATTCATCATTTTCAAAAGAGCAAAATTCTTTTTTTCTGTTTTTTGCTATGCTACATTGCGACCGGATTGAACTGGCACCAATCACTTGAGGCTCACATAACACCGTTCCAGGCGCCGGCCATCCCGTCGCGCTTCGTGCGGTGAGCATGAATATCGTCACATTTGAATATTTTAGTTACTCCATGTGGTGGTCCATGGAGGTGGGAGGAGAAAGGAGGGCAGCGCATCTGTATAGCCTCTATACGGATGTTTGTGGGCGTCGGTAGTCATGAAAATGGCTCCGGCTGCTCGTTTGCCCTCCTATACCATAAAAAAAAACTCCAACTAACGTACTCAAGACAGCGTATTCGTGATACGCGAATACGTTTGTCGGTGCCAAAACATTGCGAATTCAAATTCGGTTACAAATATAAAGCACGTGGGAGGGTCCGCGGCACCTGTTTTGTATAACACATTTTTAATACGCCACTTGAGATCTATTCCGTCTATTTTGAGTGCAATCTGTGGTCGCCACGTTACATACTCATGGGAAAAGATATTCGTTTAATACTTTTATAGATAACTAGCAGTGCTCCGCGGTTTTACCCGCGTAAATTTCGATCCCGTGGAAAATAGAAAACCATCCAATGGCATCCCATGGGAACATTTTTTCGGGATAAAAACTACCCTATGTGGTAATCCAAGTTACCCTCTATGTGTGTGCCAAATTTCATGGAAATCGGTTCAGCAGTTTTCGCGTGAAGGAGTAACAAACAAACAAATAAACAAACATACAAACTTTCGCATTTATAATATTAATAGGATACTAGCGTTTACCCGCGGCTTCGCTTGCGTCCGTAAGGGGGCTTACATAGAGTAGCTTACATACCGGTAATGTTATCGATAACAATGCAAATTACCGGTACCGACCCGCACCTACAGGTTTAGTGGGTGCCGGTAACCTGTTTCTCTATGTAAGCACCCTTACAGACGCAAGCGGAGCCGCAGTTTTTATTATAGTAAAATGTATCCTATGTTCGCCTCCAATGCCTCTAAGAATATGTTTCATGATGATCAGTTTAGTAGTTATAGCGTGAAATCTTACAAACGTACATTCACACCTATAATAATTGCCTGATTAAGCCGCCTTGGAGTTGAGAAGGGAGGCCTTTTATGGAAGCAAAAATGTACTTACTAGAAGCCTTTCAACCTTACGGGGCCTGAAGCTGCAGCTCCCCTAAGCCACCACTAGAATGCGGCGCTGATAATAATAGTAGGGGTTAGCAGCTCACCGGGGATTCAGTAGCCCCGCTCTTACTGGTGCTACCGTGATGGTATATCCATAACTTTCATCGATAATCGTCCTATTTAATTATTTTTATTACTCAAAACCGTAGTTCCTGAGAATAGCTCCCATAACCATCTTTCTGAAGCATGAGAAGTTTCACCTACATATAATTATATAAACTTCAGTAAACAAAACTGTTAGAATAAATAGCTCCTTCCAGCTGTGTTATGTCACAGATAAAACCACGTGGAAAGTTTAGTGTTTGTAAAGCTTAAGTGCTATTCTTATACCTAAGTTTCATCAAAATCCGTTCAGTAGTTTTGGCGCGATGTACTAACAAACCATTACTCAAAACCCATCAAAACATCCAAGTTTTTGCTTGCGATATAAAAATAAGGACCATATAATCAAACAGGCAGATTGTGACTGCTTTTTATATTATCTATACTAATATTGTAAAGAGGAAAGATTTGATTGTGTGGGTGTGTGTGTGTGTGTGTATGTATGTATGTAACGTATAGGCTCCAAAAGTACTGGACCGATTTGAAAATTCTTTTACCATTTGAATGCTACATTATCACAGATAAACATAGGCTATTTTTTACCACGGGAAAATGCTTCATTCCTATGGGAAAACGGGTAAACTTCTAAATGGCTGA
>LUGF01043707.1:0-27649 GCA_001625245.1 Calycopis cecrops
GCTTCTTGATTCGTGAAACCAGTTAAACCATTTACGCGGGGTTTTTGATAGACAGCGGCTATTTTGTTGCTAGATTTAAAAAAAGACATTTCGTAGAGAAAAAATATTTTCCAATTTATAGGTAGGTACTATATTTTTTTCTACGCACAGACTAAAGGTTAGTAGGTATACAGTATAATGTAAAGAAACAGTTGAGAAAAGAAGCCAACGTAGAGTTGGCGCGTGAAACGAGCACTCAGCAGCAACACTGGCGGAGTGATATCGGATGTCGTGTCGTCTCCTCGTGTTCGTCTCCACGACCACCGTTCGATAATTATCGGCGAGGCGCATTGACGACGCCCGCGGGCCCTCGTATGAGATATAACCATGGAATATAGGAAATGCTTTGTTCCTTCCTGTAAAAATGACTCCAAAAACAACCCCAACAAAATGTTTGTTCGTATTCGGGAAGAGAAAACATCGATATGTCGATAATTTTTTTGCTCATGGCAGGCTCTTAATGGATATTGTAATTGTAATGGTTCCAACTATTAGTTTAATAAAATTTAGTTAGATAAAAATTTGTAGTTTAGATTTCTACTACGATAGAATCGTTACCAATGACAAGCAATCTGAATAAGTATAGGCTAGGCTAGCAGCTTGAAACGTAGTAATTTTTTATACACTTCGCATTCAATGTTCATTCGTATAGTGATTATGGATAGTTGATAATATAATCATACTATACGTATAGGTCGATTATACATATATGTGATCAAAGAGACTAGCAAACAAAGAACACTCAAAACCCCTGCAATACAATGTGGGGCTGTTCCAAGGCTGCTGTTTGTCCCCAATAATTTTCAATATAGTGATCAATATACTAATAGATAAACTTATAAGTCACGAGAAAAAATGGGGCTATCGGTTTAAGATAAATAACAAATACACAGAGTCCATCTTAGCCTTTGCAGACGACCTTGCCATTCTGGTTTTTGCAAATGTGTTCTTAGTTTTAATTTGAATTTACTGTACTTAGAAATTTTCATTTTTATTGCATGTTGTTAAAGCGTTTTCATATTGACGAATCCGATATCGGTTTCGGAGCCGATATGAAAGCTCTAAAAATGTATGTAGCGTCTCCGATAACCAATATCGGTGAGAACAATGTGTAAAGGTAGTATGATTAATATATTACACCTTCTCCGATATCGGTATTGGCACCAATATCTATATCAGAACAGCCAATGTGTAGTAAAAAGTACATGTAATTCTAAAATATACAATCGAATAGAGCTGTATACTAAAATTATTATTATGAAGCTAACTTAAGATGCATTATAAATTTTATACGTGCCTATTCTTTCTTTTTAATCAGTTACATTATTGATACCAAATAATGAATGTTCAACTATTATGTTCTTGATATTCTTGAGATTTATTTTTCTTGTTTGTATTAAATTTCGATGAAACATTCTAAACCATCCAATATATTTTATAGTTTAACGATTTTTTGAACGCGTTGGCATTCTATTCGACTTAATTAACTATCAATCAAACACTGAGTAGATCAAAATATTCACGCATTCTGATTTCTCGTTTTTTTTTCTAATATATTATTATGATTAATTATTATTGCTATTTAAAAATTGACCTATTAAACAAGTTAGCTGCACCCACAATAATTTATATCGATTACCTTGTATCGCCTCTAATTTATTCACACATCTGTCACACATTTGACACATAATTTGATAGAACACGTACGACGTACGCAATTATCAACAAACTCGTCATAAACGTACCTAAATCAAATATTGTATTTTATATCTATAATTGAGTAGTAATAAATGTGTATGGGTATGCCATGCTATGTAATAATAGAAGGAGTTACTTAGCAGCTTCACATATTTACCAGACCAGTTATTAATAATATTCTTGCTATAATTTTTTAGCAGACTTGTCACATCCATTTTTCCTCCCCTTCAATGGGCCAACGGAAGCAAGGGTCAAGACTCGCACGATACGCGAAAGTATAGCTGATACTTTATGTAAGTACCTATAGAGATAACTCGCCGGTCGCGCCGACCTAATGTAGCATGGCACCAAATCACTCATTTTATTATATGTATAATAATACAAAGTATGGTAAATGATATAAATTAAAAAAAAATAAAAATTAAAAAATAAAAAATTAATATATGTAGCACGCTAATAATATAGCTACGTGGTAAGTGGTTAATGGCGGAAACCCAATTCCTCCTATGAATGTTCCTAAATTACCCTGACAAAATCAAGTCTATCCCCTTTCAATCGTCAAGTCCATCCCCTCCAGAAACTAACATCATTTTTGATCCACCGCCGTCAGTGGTAGACGTGCTGCTGATAATAACTGAGACAATATTAGCTCGCCCTACCATCTGATGTCGTGCACCTTCGTTTCATTTCCTGATACATCTCATAATATATTTTTTGCACATTTTTTTTCTAACGAGACGTCGAAGGCGCATTAACTATAGAAGCGGATTCATCTAATTTTTTTTTTCGTCTAACTAATCTATTAATATGTTAGTCTTTGTAATGTCTCCATGCATCGCCCTGACTGGAGCTCAGTAGCCCTAGGGTAAACCCTGGTCTTGGGTTTGGTATAGGTCAAGGTACAGATGTCTCTGCGACATTTTTTACCAATATAAAGTGCGCCCCTTAACTTTTAATTTATTTTTTTTATTCAAAATTCAAGTAGCGGTTAACAGAATTCATCAACCTACAAAGCTTTAACTACAAGGGCCCAATAGTTTCGGAAAAAATTGCTGTGTATGTCACAGCTTTTTTGTCCGGACGGACGGACGGACAGACAGACTTGACGAATCTATAAGTGTTCTGTTTTTTGCCATTTAGCTACGGAACCCTAAAGAGGAGAAAGAAAGATTAAAGAGCAGAATAAGAATAAAGATTTGGGCGCAGGGCAAGTCGCCTGAATAGGTCGCAATTACATAACTCTGTCATGTAGTTGTAGGGTGCAGCGTGGATTTAATCGGCACTTAGTAAAATCGCGTGGCACAAACATTGCACTCCACCAAACTCCAACCAGATTTATTGATATAAAAACACGGAATTGCCACCTGTCGGCAGTAAACAGTTGAGAAAAATGGCACTTAAATAAATTTTTATTTCAAAAATAAAATAGTATATTGACGAGCTCCATTTATACTTACAAACGCCATGAGCAGCAACTTTTCGTTATCTAAAAATATGCCCTAATAACCTAAAAAGTAAAAAAAATCAGCAAATTTCTACTAATAAGATTTGGCTAAACACAAATGAAATTGTATTCAAGTACCTTGCTATCTACTCAGAAACATATAAAAATGCTGTTAGCGTTAAGACATCATCAATAGCGTGTTTATTTTACACTACTAGACCGATCATTATGAAACTTTGTACACATATTCCTGGAGGTATTAGAAATAACATAGGATACTTTTTATCCCGAAAAAATGTTCCTGAGGGATGCCATGGAATGATTTTCCACGATATCGAAATTTACGCGGGCGAAGCCGCGGGGCGCAGCTAGTATATGATAAATCGATGACTATCCTACTAATAATATACAGGGTTATTTTTTGGTTACCGGCCAAATTTTCAGGTTTGGTTCAGAATCAATAATACATTCGATTTATGAAATTAAAAATATTAAAAAAATAATTACATACAATTACTTTGTACCATGTTGTGCCGCAGGCAAACAGGAAAAAGTAACATTTTTAGCGTTTCCAAGTTGGTGCTAATATTATTCTGCACTTTTCATTTTCCGCTGCCGGCGGTGAGAAATAATTAATGTACGATACAGGGATAAGAACTCTGGTTTAATTAGATGCTAGTTTAAGGCTAGGTTTAAAATGTTTTGTAAACAAGAGGTTGGAGTATTTCATGATTTTTTTTATTTATAATTTATCTACTGCAGACTTGTGGTCAGCACGTATATTATCTCATTTGCATGTCTACATTACATTACATTTCATTTCCTTGCCCTCCTTTCCTCCTCCCATCCAATGGGCCACCGGATATTGATAAAACACACGAGAACGCAACAGCAAAGCTTGTTTTTTCACCTATTTATATATTTTGATCCCGCCAGAATTTTTTGTCATCCAGCATCCTAAACTCCTAAACCCTTTCAATCAAACCAAATCGCCTAATAAACTCTTTTAATGAAACCAAATCTCCAGAATTAACAATAAAGTTCCTTACTGATCGAGCTGACATGTTGGAAACATTGCAAGTATCACACAGCAAACAAAATAATGATTTTAAAAAGCATAACACTCAAAATTCAATTAAACTTCACTGCAATGTTTCCACAAATAAGCCGAAAGAACGTCAAGTATATGATAGCACTAAGAAACGTTGTTTGTTATGTCAGGCGAGTCATTCACTGTACGCATGTCAAACATTTCTCGATTTTAATTTAGATTCAAAACTTAAATTCATTAATGATAAAAAACTATGCACGAATTGTTTACGTTCAGGCCACACCGTAAGTGATTGTCGATTTGGACCGTGTCGGAGGTGTGATCAGAAACACAATACGCTAATACATCCAGATAGCAATTATCACCATAATAGTCTAACATTCGCTAGTCACACCACGGGAATCGCGACTGAGGTGAGTGATGGTCGCACACTGATTAGGTCTCCCGCTGCGCCGGCGACGCATACGGCAACAGCGACCACTCCCGCACCCTCCGCCCCGCTCACGTCTTCAATTCATGCAAATAATGCACACCTAGATAACTATTGCATTCACTCTGCTAGCTTAAAACCGGTTTTATTGTCGACCGCTCTAGTACAAATAAAGGACATCTTTAATAATTTACATGTAGTTCGCGCTCTTTTGGACAATGGATCGGAAAGATGTTTTATCAGCGCTTATACGACACCGGCGTAAAGTGACAGCAGTGCTGCAGCGTTTCGTAAGAATCCGATGGCCCTAGAAAAAGAAGGGCAATGCATCTGTACATATGACCTCTACGCGGTTAAGTATGGTGCTCTGTATGCTCGTTTGCCCTCATAGAGATTCTAATTTTACTTTAATTTATGTACTATTAGGAATAGTTTATTTAAGAGTAGTAATTAATAGAAGCATTGTTTTTAATTTTCTAAGTTACTTGTTGTCTAAGTTCTGGTGAGTTTATTAGAAACTTAGGTGGCAAATATACTATATATTTTATTTTTTATTATGATTTATGTGGTAGTTAAGAGATAAGTGTCGAATAGCATTGCTAGTTGACACTTTAATAGTAGCATGTGGGTAGGCCTGCATATTGTAACCTAGCTGGTGCCAGCGACTTCGTTCGCGTAGCGTAGTAGAATGCTTATATATAATAATTGTTTATGCAATACGATGCTAGCCAATAAGTGCTCATTGAATTAAAGCATGATATACAAAATATTAATATTGAGTATGGTACTAGCTGTTAATAGCTGTTACTTGCTGTTACTAGCTATTACTAGCTCATACTGGCTGTTACTAGATGTTACTAGGTATTAATAGCTGTTACTGGATGTTTCTAGCTGTTACTGGCTGTCACTATCTGTTATAAGTTGATGAAATCGAGAGGCATTATTTGGTGTAACATTTTCAGGTTACATAACAAAAATAAGATCTGTCAAAGCAAATGTGTGGCCACAGGAATTTTTTAAGGCTTTTTCTCACTTCGTACACGCTGTACCGCGTCAGCTGACCGCAAGGCCGGCGAGATAGCCGCTCGCTGTCGCTGTCATTCCAAGAAATATTTTCATTTTTTCTTAATTAATAAGCAATTTAATGTCTTTGAAAAAACTAATTTCGTATCCTTCTCGCAAAACTTTTTTAATACTTTCGGATTAACAGTAGGCACTTATGGTATACTTAGTTTCATTTAGCGCCTCTCCCTTTTATCAACGTTTTATGTACCTGTGCAGTAGGCGGAGGAGCGCGAGTGGCGCGGGTCGGTTGTGAAACCGATCTGGTTGTTGGCGACGATGTGTATGGTGCCGTGCGTGGTGTAGGCGGGCAGGTCCGACAGATGCATGGTCTCGAACACAACGCCCTGACCGGCGAACGCCGCGTCGCCGTGTAACAAGATGGACATCACCTGTGGACAAATACTAGATCTAGCCTCAACAGCCAAAGAAAACCCCCGAATGAAAGCATCAAACTAAAAGACGTAATTTGAAATATAAAATATAACCCAGAAACACGTTCCCTTAGTTACCAGTCTCTCTGTATGTATGTACGTTTGCAAGACATTTTTCCCGTAACGCAGAAAAATGTCGAGCTGAAATTCAAGCCCCTTTCTAAATTCGGCAAACCCTTGGAGACAAAAAGTCATACATCTATGTTACCGCAATCAAATTATGGAGTCTTTTATGTGTGTGTAGAATATGTTCTATGTGATCGGTAAGTACTTTTGGCTTACCTTGGGGTAATGTAATTTGGCAAGATGTTACTTACAGTCTATCATGGCGCACTGGGCATATGTAGGTTTAGATTCCAGATTCGAGATATCTCGAATATACAATATTGTAGGGTAAAGTAACGTGTTGACAATTCGGCCACATTGTTACACGTTACCATGACAACATATTTTCCAATAATGACAAGAAAACGTCAGTCGGGCAGCTTTCCCAGAGGGCTGGTAAAAAGTGCCGAAATTTAGTTTTTTTAAAGCAAATTACTCGTAAATGGAAATAATCTATTGAAGATCAACTTTGGTTCCGCATAGCACTAATATATTTTATTGACTTATACAATAAAAATATTTGTGAGCTTATAAATGACTTACATGGCGTAATTCAATAGTAACTTTGAAATTTAATTAAATAAAATCTTACTTAATAATGTTCATTTTTTTTTGGTGATTTTATTACTTAATCGAATATCGTGTTAATAAATGAGTAAATTTCTGAAACTGTTCCACATTTATTATCATGAGCAAAATGATGTTTTATTTTGGCAAAATTTAAGTTACAAAAATATTTTTTTTGCCGAGTTTAATGAAACGAATTTACTTTTCTATTGTATAAAAAACCTATAGCAGTATATTTCCTAATAGTAGGTATTTTTTAGGTATCCATAATTCACTGCTTATATTCGTAATTTCATTTCGAAAATCAGTCTTTTCGAAAACATGAGTTCCAAATATACCTTTTTCTTCGTAAATAATAATAAATTTCAATTTATAAACTTTACAGATCCTATAAAAATATTTGTGCTATGCGGAACCAAAGTTGATCTTTAATAGATTATTTCCATTTACGAGTAATTTGCCTTCAAAATACTTAATTTCGGCACTTTTTACCGATAACCCTCTTAAGCATTATGCATTAAGTAATATATCCCTTAAATATTGTATTCTGTGCAAATGTTCCAACATGAAAACGCGAGAACGTCTGTAGTTTGGACACCATAATAAATCATAGGTATTCGTATTTTTATTCCACGCCATGTTCTAGCTACATTAGGTTCGGATAGTCAAACCATGATTAATGTAATAATGATTTATTGAACTATTCTACATTTACATTAGGTTACGAAGTACCCATACACATTTGGTTCATTGACAAATAAGGGTACACTTATTACTCAAAAGTCTCGGGTCTGTTATGTCTAATGCGTAAAATCGACAAACTGCCATGTTGTTGGATGATTTTTAAATTACATACCTATACAAAATATAGCAATTTTAAGTTTTTTTAAATATTTTTATTCATAAATTTTTCGAATCAGCGGAAAGTGAATCGTCGCTTTGACCAGTGGTTTTTAACCACCGGTTAAAGAGAGTCTTTGATAATCTAGTAAGAGGTAGTGCCACGCTGCATGCGTGCATAAAGGCGTTTTGGGCTGGCACGACCGGGGAGGTACCTCTCGCTTACGATACCCGCATAAAGAGATAGCTGTGTTGTCGCATTTCGTGCTCTCTGTAGGTAGCCGATGGCCCATATAGGGGGGAGGGGAAAGAGGGCAACACAACTCCGATTACTCATTTGCCCCTTATACTAAATAAAATAAATAAAATCAACAATGACCCTCTTCTTAGAAGATCACTAAAGTTTACAAAGGAACACGTTTATACGTCACTTTCGCCTTTGTAAAATGATCTTATAACCATCCACTGGTTTCATCATGATTTCCAATTTACATGGTATTTGTGGAATTGGACTGGGCTCCTCCGATCCAACAACTTTGTATTTTCTCAAAATAGCCGCAGTCACTGTTTTAATAGATGTCATAGCATATACTGCACCTAAAACACATTTCAACACATTTCAATCGGTTTTATCGCAAATTCTAATAGGAAAAAATAATATTCCTATTTTTAAAGACAATCTGATAATTAAATATATATAAAAAATAAATATAAATCGAAAAAAAACGAAATTGTACGACGCAGTCGATACCTTTTATAATGATAGTACATATAATTAAACAATAAAATCCGTGTATCTGTACATGGAATATATTTACGAAAAAGTAATTGGGGGCGATGATAAAATAGTATTAGAACACTTTTAATGTTTTTAATTATTTTTGTACATCTGTTTGTCCGTTTGTCTGTTTGTCCGGGTTAATCTCCGAAACTACTTGACGGATTCGGATGAAACTTTTTGTGGTGTATGGATACTAAGCCTGGTCAACATCAAAAACACTTTTTACTTTAGTGAAATCGCTCATTCTTACGGGAAATCGGAATTTCGGCACACTGCATGCTAACAATAACAAATTACTTTGATTATAATATTACTACGGCTACACGAACGAAGTCGCCGGCACCAGCTATCCTAATCCCAATCCTAATTTCTAATTATTGTATGTATGTATGTTTGTTGCTTCTTCACGCAAAAACTGCTGAACCGATTATCATGAAATATATCACACATAGAGGGTAACTTGGATTAACATATATGATAGTTTTTATCCCGAAAAATGTTCCTGTGGGATGTCATGGGATAATTTTCTATTTTCCAAGGGATCAAAATTAACGCGGGTGATACCGCGGGGCGCAGCTAGTTATATTTATAAAAGGCAAATCTGACTGATTTACATTTACGCTCAGTTGAAACTGCTAAACTTGGAACCATGAAATTTCGTGCTTCTTTTGATGGTTCAGTAAGAAAGCACTAAGAAATGATGTTTAGAAATTGAACTCCTCAGGGCCTGCAGGGGTTTGAAAATGGGGAATTAAGTTTATATGGATTTTTCTAATTTCTAGACTTTTTACTTTTGACGCCTAACCAGGACGTGGACACGAATAGGCTTAATTTATTTATAATATACAAACCCAAGCAATTTCGGGGTCCACTGCTGAAAGGAATATAAGTACAAGGATGTTTCAATTTAAGATGTTCTGGCTGAAATCTGTCTGGGTTAAAGTGTTCCGCGTCTGGACCCCAATATTTTGGATTTCGGTGCACTCCCCATATTGACACGACAACCCCACAGCCCGCTGGTATATTTTTTCCTGATGCTAAAAAAATTAAAAGTTATAAGTTATTTTATAGTTGGAACAAACGAGAAGGCAGATCATTTTCATGACTACAGACGCCCAAAGAAATCCTCACAGAAGTTGAAACTATTATTTTTTGCACGTTTAAAAAGCATAATATAAGCTTCCCAACTAGCAACATAATTTTATTCTTCAAAGTGCCTCCCCGATTACTTACGCAAGCTCACTTCCACTTCATTTTTTCTGATTATAAAAGGTACTGGAGGAAACAGTCTCAATGATTCTTTTAAGACCATTTCCAGATACCTTAACTTATGCAAGTCGTCCTTGGCAATGGGTCTATCGGATTCACAAAATACTTCCGTAATCCTAAAATAGCAAATTGAAATATTTATTGCAAATATTTTATTACAGCGATTAGCCAAAAAATATTTTTCTTAATTAAACGTGGAGATGAAGGAATGAAATGGAGAATTTGCAGTTTATTTTTATAATAAAGAGGTAGAGCAACGCTTGATGAAGCTTTAGAATTGCACCGCCAAGATCTGCTTACACGATAGCGTCGTTAAGTGACAGCTGTGCTGCCGCGTTTCGTGAGTTTGTAAGTAGCCAGTGGCCCTCCATGGGCCCACGAAATACGAATGTCTATGGGAATCTTGAAATGACACCGATTACTGTAAAAAGGAAGAACAATATAGGAATTCAAAAACATACTCTTGGTATACTTTCTCTTGGATTTTGGGATATTTAGACAACAACAGGAGTGTGTAGCCGATCATCGTAGCAGACGTGTCTGTACCAGCCACAATAAGGGTGAGTATCTCCTCTCTCAGCTCAACTCCAGTATATCCATTCTCACCTCCTGAGAATTCTATTAACATGTCCAGAAAACTCTGTCTTTTATGATAGTGAACATCTGAAATACAATTATAATGATAATAATGGCCCGCTAGTGAAACTCACGTTTATTTAATGATTTCGAAACTAATGAAATGTTTTAAGATATTAGAAGAAAGATATGTTTAATGTCTATTAGTATACAATTTTGTAAATTACACTCGTTTTGCATTAGTTCTGTTGTCGGTAATAGTATATTTTATTTTTTAATTTTTTTTCTTTTTTCGACATGAGATTTTTACTGATTTTTTTAGAATCAATCAACTAGGAGAAAAATATTCCAGTAACATATTAATAGTGTAAGTTCCAGGCCCATGGAGGTGGGAGGAGAAAGGAGGGCAGCGCATCTGTATAGCCTCTTTGCGGATTTTTGTGGGCGTCGTTAGTCATGAAAATGGCTCCGGCTGCTCGTTTGCCCTAGGAGGGATGTATAGGATACAATAAAAAAAAATTGTAATTTTATCTTAAAGAAGTTCTGTGTAAAAACAGTTAGTCACCGCAGCACACCGACTACAAAATCCATTTGGCTTGCTAATATGAGGAAGAATTACGAAACATTTAATTTTTTAGAAACAAATATTTTACTATCTATTATAAATGATAATTAACATTTTTAAACTCCTACAAATCTTGGTTTCGGCAATATCTTAGTAAATAGAAAAGAAGGAGTTTATAGAGCCATGTGTATGAGTCATACCATTATTTTTATCAGCCTCAGCTACATTATTTTTTGCAATTCTTATTTCTTTCTGTCTATTTAGTATGATCTGTAAAAAAAAAATAGATAATCAGGAGACATCGAAGGGCTACATTCTTCACCCAAGTCAACTGTCTCACTGCTTCAAAAATAAATTGCTAGAAAATTTAAAAATAATATGATTATTATATACTTGCTTTGGTAGTCGGTTTTATATTCCAAGAAAATATATTATTCAAAATAATTGTGAGGAGAGCCATTCTGCATTGCAGCCGACCTGGAACCTAGAACCGAATCGGCTTGGCAAAACCGGGGAGGTACCTCTCACTCACAGGATACGTGATAGTGTGAGGTACCTCCACGACAGCGTGTGACTTTCCTGTGGCCCATGGCGGTGGAAGGAAGACGGGGCGTATAAGATAATGCGGACATTTATGGACGTCAATAGTCGATTTAATGGCCACGACTGTTCGCTATTACAGTAAAAAAACTTTAGTGGCATAAAATAGTTAAAAAAAATAACATAGGTACCTCATCAGTGAGTTGGTATAAACTCCGCACACCTTCCTTATATTTGGTATACCACGGGAACAATTTAAACATCCACATGGGTCGCAACCATACGTGGAAAATTCTTTGACATGTAATGTGTAGTAGCTGGTTCAATGACGTCAAAAACGTTGTGTCTGGGTTATTTTGAGCATTTATTTTGACACCCATCGCTGTCTCTGTTAAGTACAAGATAAGAGATAAAGAGAGAGAGTTGTATGAATTCTTTTTGAAGTAAAACGTCAATGCGCGCTCTGAACTTGGGGAGTAAGCTGGCGAAATACGTTACAAACAAAAAAAAACGTTACAAAAATCAAACATCGGGCGAGGCCAATGGAAGTTGTCATTCAAATTCAAAATACAAACTCGATCTAAGTGAAACCGTTTTGTATTTAAAAAATAAATATGTATGTCATTGTAAATACGGTAATGAATTTGTGTAATAATTCAATAATTAACTTTTACTTCAATTATGTGATCTACACACTACAGTACACATATTTTTTAACTGCTTACGCTGTTTTTAGACGGCCCTTAGACGATCAATTACATTGCGCAATTCATTTGATTGAACTTATAAAATTGATCGGCGCTGAAAAACAAACGGTCAATAACCACGGCTGCCCAAGATGGGCAAGGTTGGCGCTCTATACGCGAAGCTTACTTTCATCAGTGGACGGCTATAGGCTTATTTCTGATTTATGCTTAATAATACTTGCAGCTTTTAGCAAATTTAAAGCATTATGAGGCAAGGAAATGTTACGTGCAATAAAAATGAAATTGCTCAATCATTTAGCAATTATCAATATTATATAGGCATAGGAGTGGTCAATAATATTACAAAATTATCATTATTGCATAATACAATTGCTCATCTAGGTGTTGTCAAGTAACATACCAGTAACAGAGTCCAATGTGTAAGCAGAAATGAACGGCCATGCCTCAAAAACTTTAGTTTCACTACATTCACTGAATCGTTTCACTAAAACTTCACTTTGTTCTGAAAACACTTCAACGAATTTGTCTAGAATTCTGGTCTTGAAGGTGGCTGCCAAAATTTTGCGTCGCGGTCTCCAAATTGGAACTGAAATTTAAATGTACTGATAGAAAAAAATTAAAGGGTATTTAAAAATAAAATTAAACTAGAACAACTTAAGTACTTTAATGACATTTTTTACCAATTATCTAGAGGAGTATTCATAAGAAAACCGAGTTTTTTTTTCTTAGTTTAGAGGGCAATAGAGGAGTCGGAGTCCTGGTGAATACCGACGCCCAACGACGCGAATACCACGCACATCTGGATAGAGGTAATAAATTCCTTTCCCTCATTCCTCTTTGCTCACTATTTGGCCACCGGAAACTCACACACAGCACGAAACACGACAGCACAGCTGCCACTTTACGTCGGTATAGTGTGAGCGAGAGGTACCTCCTGGGTCGTCGCGGCCTTCACGGATGATTGAAGCTCGTCATTGTGGAGTATTTACATAATATTAAGAACGGCAGTAGATTTTTTTTTATAACATAAGGCGACAAACGAGCAGTCGGAGCAATTTTCATCACTGCCGGCGCCCATAGACATCCGCATAGAGGCTATACAGATACGTTGCCCGCTATTCACCTTCCTCTTACATGGGCCATCGGCTACTTATTTTACGCTGGTGTAGTGTAAGCACTAAGCGTGAGGTACCTCGCCGGTCTTGCGGCCCAAATCCACAACATGGATGCATGCAGCGTGGCACTACATCTTACAAGTTAAGAAAGCGATTTAGATGAAATTTTTTGAGGTTATTCAGTGGATACGAAAACAGGTCGTCCATTATATTACGTTTACCACCGGCGCACTCAGTATTATGTAGTAAGTTTCTTACCTGGTGCAAATATTGCTCCATTTCCTATAATGTCTCTCAACACTTCGTGCAAGTCGTCCTTTTCCAAATTGTGTTTTAGTACGAACTCTACATCTTCAGGGTTTAGTATCACTATATATAAACATAAAGGAGGTTACATAATATGTTGCTTTAATTTTTGTGTCACAAAACATTTTTCGACGATGCTTCACTAACACATCTATTGCTAAAAACAACTTTATTCATCTGTTGACAGCATACGTTCATATTTATAGAGGCATATGGATAAAACAGTTCAAATATAAATTACATGTAACATATTATGTAGATATGAAACTTAGCGCCGGTCGCTTTAGTTACGATAAATCCTACTAATATTATAAATGCGAAAGTTTGTGAGTGTGTTTGTTACTCTTTCACACAAAAACTACTGAACGGATTTACATGAAACTTTACAGTAATATAGCTTTCATATCAGAATAACATAATAAGTTAAAATTTATAGGGATTTTTCATAATTTGGTTATAATATAACGAAAATTGATACATCTGTAACATTACCTATTGAATGAAGATAAACTTTGTCTTTTATACTAAGTAATTTGGACGAATAGATTAAAAGTTATTATAACGATAACATTGACTTATACGGAATATCTAAAGCGCCTAAATTGCGCGGCGACAAATTCGATTCTCAAAGCGATTTATTGTTTCATACAATACGTATATATTTAATATTATATATATTTCAGTATAATATTAGATTATGTATAATATATAACAACACCATTTTTGAAGTCCGAAATCTACGCGGGCGAAACCGCGGGCGGAAGTTAGTACATTATATGCAGAAAAAAAGAGAAATAAAGAAATAAAGAAAATAGTTTTTATTTGCACACATTGAATAAATCTATAACAATAACATAAAACTTATAAACTACAGCAAAAAGGCGGTCTTATCGATAAAGAAGCGATTTCTTCCAGACAACCTCGGGGTAAAGGACATTTAAAATCATACATTAAGTAGGTACACTTAGAAGAACAAACATAAAAGGGCACCTCGGCGTCTAGCCAGTCCCTCATAAGAGATGGGACTTCTCAATAGGGACTGTTCCGATGGATTTTTTAACTGACTTATATGAAGATATAACAAGAGCCTCTTTTGATTCAGTGCTATAGTGAAAAAAAAAACGTTGCAAATGTTATAAGGGATACTTACATAAATATAATCTGTAATTTAACCAGCTTTTGATAATTCCATTATTCTTCATGGCTTCGTTACTAAGATTTTGTAAACCCGTCATAATTTCTGAAAATATTCATGGAAAATAATAAAAAAGTGGTAATAGAACATATAATAAATACAAAACAATAGAAACCATAAAAGCAGCTGGTGAATATGGCGTCGAAGTTTTTCACATTTTGTGTAACAAAGTTTGGGCGACAGGAACTTGGCCTCGAGAGTGGTTTCATACAGTCTTTGTTCCTTTACAAAAAAAAGGCTCTACGAAAGTATGCAGCAACTGTCGTTTTATTGCCATCATAGCACATGCAAGCGAATTACTTCTGCATATCATAAACGAGAGCGTATGGCTATCACAAAGTCTGCTATGGATAAACTTAAGAAGTCATTGAGAAAGAGAAACATCACGAAAGCCACGAAATTGCGATTTGTCAGGGCACTAGTGTTTCCCATATTTCTTTACTGTGCAGAGACGTAGACATTAAGAGAAAGTGAGAAAAAAAAGCGACGCTCTAGAAATGTGGTGCTAGAGGAGAATGCTTGGCATATCGTGGACGGAATTCAGAAGCAACATTTCCATCCTCAAAGAGCTCGACGTATGACAGCGTCTATCTTCCATCGTCCGAGGTCGCATTCTCACTTATTTCGGACAAGTTTCGCGTTGGGAGGATACATCAGTAGAACGCCTTGTAGTACAGGGAAGAGTTGAAGGTAGAAGACCACGTGGCAGGTCGCCTTTGCGATGCACTTGTCAGGTGAAGCTACGCTTGATGACTCACTCCACGAGTGTACGAGAGGGGCGACGATGAGAGAGGAGTGGCGACTGGCGACTGATTGTGAAGCGTGATGCCAACCATAATATGACGATCAGGACCACTCTGGCAAGAGTATGACGACTAAGAAGAATAGAACATACTAGCTTCCACCCGCAGCTTCGCCCGCGTGGATTTCGGACTTCAAAAATGGAGCAGGTTCTCAATTCTTAGGAATGATTTTTTAATGTATGTTGGTATGCAGGTAGTCTCATTGCCCGATCACGATGTAATGGTGGGATCCTGGTGAAATTAAAGGGACTCCACATATAATATAGGCATCTTAGGGAAAGAACTCTGGCTCGCCGATCTTTAAATGTTTCGCTGCTTCTAATGACGATATCTCAAAAACTATTCATCTGATTGATATAGTCTAAAGGGCTATTTTAATCTACATTAAAGATATAAGCTAATTAACATACTCATTTGGATAATAATTATTACTGGATAAAGAAAATAGTTTGAAAAATAACGTAATAATTTAATTACAAATCTGAACATAAAAAGTGGTGTTTGTAAGTCAACCGTAAGAGATAGAGATATGTTATCACAGACTTTTGTGTTCTTCGCTGCCACAGCAAAAGCTTAGGTCCGAAAAAAAACTTTTTTGTAATTTTTTTTTAGATTTGAATTCGCTAGTACAATACTCAACTATATATTTTCTAGTTTCTGCGGCGTACGCGTGGAAGCTCCCAGTTGACCAGACTTTTCGCGGCCTCTCCAATATTTAACGCCGTATTTTTAGTAATTCACACAAAAGCATAATAAATTGTATAATCTTCCTCAGAAATCACACTTTCTATTTTTGAAAACCGTATGACAATCCGTTTGGTAGTTTTCAAGTCCAGATGGACACGAGAACATAAAAACGAGGTGACTTATTTTTATAATATGTACCGATTATAATCTGTTTCTATATTTCACTATGAGCATGTTCCTTCTCTTCTAATGCTAGGCTTGATTATCTTATTTTAATATTTGGTAAAGACGGTTGCTAGAGATTCGCGTTGGGGGGATAGCATCACCCATAGCAGATTCGTCTATTCTTTCTTCGATATTGTTGACAGATCTGGGGCATCTCAACTAAGAAGACCGATGTCACCCGCGGTGGTTTTAGCCAGTAGTCGGCCCTTATTAGGGTCGGTGCACTCTCACCAGCGTTTTTTTAGGATAACAATAAAAAGGTAGAATACTAACCTACCTTCTTTAAAATTAAGGAAAAAGTAATCATTCGCTTTGGGTCCATCCAAAGCTCTATATTAACCAATACCCATGTTAGAAATTTTATAAAACGTGCTGTATCTCTTCTCTTCTCTTCTCTTCTTATCTGACATGTAGGTATTAGGTACGCTTTAACGTTCTACAAAGTTAGAAACAAAATTAAAATTATAATAAGTATTTAAAAATCCTTACTTGCAGAACTGCCACATAATGTGTGCGTTATTCCAATAATTGGTAACTCAGAATCAGGGGCGGCAAAAGAAGCGGCTAATGTATATAGTCTTCTTCTTTTATATCTGTATACAGCTGCCCATGTCACCAGAAATACCACAATCGCGAGGAAAATCATAGTATTGTTTATCGCGACAATTTATCAACAACAATTTATCAAGTGCTATAATATACAGACTGCAATGACTAATGAGTTGTGTTCTAGACCATTCGTGCATAATAAATGGTCCTAATAGTCTTTAAATACTACGTTCAAAACTGTAGCATCAGGGTTCTAGTCGTCAATAGAAAATCCAAGGGATACGACCTAATAAATAGTACGTAAAAACAAATAAGTATGGACAACTAAATTACATTTTGATAAATTTTTGAGACAATTTTTGGTCATTACTTAGCTTTACGAGTGGACTACTTGATAGGGTGCATATTTGAATTGCAATATTTTTTTTCCGAAACTATTAGGCTTTTCGCTACATAGTAGCTGAAACTTTGTAGGTTGATGTTCTATGAGAACCGCTATTCGACTATTTCGCTAACGAGCAGTCGGACCCATTTTCATGACTACCGACGGCGCCCATAGACATCCGCATAGAAGTTATACAGATGCGTTGCCCTCCTTCCTCCTCCCACTTGCATGGGCCACCGTCTACTTCCACACCGCACGACAACACAACGCACAGCTGTCACTTTACGCCGGTTTCGTGTAAGTAAGGGTTACCTCCCCGGTCGTGCCGGCCCAATTCGGCTACATGCTGCAAGCATGGCGTTGGCGACCTCTTCCTCTATACTCAAAAATTTTGCATAGAGAACCTATATTGTATATATTATGTGTTATGATAATAATAATCATTATATTCTAAGAAATGTTGTTTCCTTGAGTACGAACTTAATGATCCATATATTGAACTACATAGTTATTAAGCGCATAATTACTATGCATTCGTGTCAAATTTACTCATTATCATTCTTAGTCTTTAATTATATTTAATGCAATGATAATTATAATAATAACTGTGTTCCTGGAGAAATTTCAGGTGAAGCGGCGGTTCTATAGAGGCCAACCAGAGATTGCAGGATATAACTAACGTCCTTGTGTGCAAAACTATTATTTTAAACAACCTTCATAACTCTTATCAGAGGCAAGTGATGATTATAGCGGTCCCTGATGTTGCAGCACGAAAGAGGGTAATTGTGTCTGTGTGAAACCAATCGGCTAAATTTTGGAGCCAATATGTTCTGCGACGATCTGGTGCTCAGCGGCCTGGTATTTAACCCTGTAGTAGTAGCCTGAGCAAGGTATATTTTTCGTTGCTCATTATGGCCGTAATATTGCAGTTTCCTCCTTTTGATGGTCTTCAGCAGTTCTAACACCTTATACATCTTCTGCAATACTTTCGTTTCTTACTCTATCCGTCCAAGATATTAACCCTAACAGTTTGATTTATAAAATCCTATTACTGCATTATTAGTGTAAAAAATTTTATCTTTAATCGAAAAGAATTATAAGTAATATATAATTCCTAAAAGAAAATTTTGAAATATTACAAAAAATACATCTTTTTATGGTATAGATGTCTGAAAACGAACGGGCAAGCAATAAAGAAAACAATATAATATCATTAATTATATAATATTTATTTGTGCTCTAATACACTTAATTCCTTATTACGATTAAATCTATGCCTAATTTCTAATCTAATATCTAAACCTGTAATATCTAACTACATTGCTCATATTGTTATAATTTATTGAAATTTAAAATTCAATTCAGTATAAGTACCTACATAATATTATAAACAATAAGGGATATAATAGGATATCCGAGGATGTCGAGGCCTACTCTCTCGACGGATCTCCACCTTGTCGTGATGAGGGGGCTTAGTAGCCGTGGCTTGGACAACCACGGTGAACCAAGAGGGATCCCGGGTGGGGACGCGTCGGGTGGGCTTCGCTGGGGCCCGCTCTAGATGCGTCCATGGCGGAGGGGTCGCGGGAGGAGAGGTGTCTCGGTGTGTCGTTACCATGCACCCTATCTCCCGCGACCGAACGGGGGCGCACCATCTGTTGCGTTGGCGGTGGGGCCGCAGAGGAAGAGGAGATGCGGTGTGTCGTTGCCGTCCTTGCCGTTTAATGGCTGGTCCGCCGCCCAGCGGATGGGACCAGGACGACCGGCGTAGTGTGCTCCGTTGGAGCATTGGGATCAGGGGTTAGGATGGGAACTGACCTCATTGCACGGTTCCAACGTGCAGTTAGGGACTGTTCAAAGGCAGCCGGACAGTCCCTGAGGAGGAGGAGTCTGGCCTTTTGACCGAGGCCAGCCTGTCGCTGGAGGCGCCCTGTTGCTTTCAGATCCGGGGCCCTCTAATCATAGCGGCTGAAGGCACCCGCAGGGGTTTCGTTGGTAGGGGCAGCCCTGTTGTCGAGCCCGATACTGTACCCGGTTGAGCCGCCCGGGCTCCTGGGTAGCGTGCGTAAAGGCATTCCCCTGCGTCACCAAAAAAAAAATAATAAAGAAAGTCGAGGCCGGGACCAGTTGCAGTGGTGTGCTATGGAACAGTGCCGGATTTAAGGAAAGGCAACATAGGCAGTTGCCTTTGGGCCTCCACCACAAGAGGTTAGCCACCATACCACAAACAACACCAAACAAAAAAATACCGAGTTTTGTTACAAGTAGTTAGACAAAAAACATTTAAAAGTCTTTTTTGTCTCTATGTATGTCCGGTATAAACTAAAAAAGGACTACATGGATTTACATTAAACATTACATGAATTTTACTTACAGGTCGGGTCTATATATAGGCAACATATTGTCATATTATCACGCTATCACCTACGGGGGAGGAGCTGTGAATCTTTCATACAGAAGATTTAAGAACTATAAAAATGGAGATTTTTAAAGTCCGAAATCCATGCAGGCGAAGCTGCGGGCGGAAGCTAGTATATAATATATATTAATCTAATTAAATAAAATGATACACATAAGGTATGCACATAATGCTCTCATATAAACTAATAAACTTAAGTAAATATTACATTATTTACAAAGAGGTTTTTCTTAAATATACAACCAAACTGTATTTGAAGTTGAATTTTTTTTCTCAGATTTTTTTGTAGTATAAGTGTGCAAACGAGCAATCGGAGCCAGTTTCGTGACTACTGACGCCCATAAACATCCGTGTAGAGGTTATACAGACGCGTTGCCTCCATTTCTCCTCCTTCCTGCATAGGCCACCGGGCCATGAAGTTGTGTGAGTCGTTATCCATTTAATTAGTATGATTGTTAACAGTGATAAACTGCAACATTATAACCAGGAACGTCACCACTGATTTAGTGCCCTGTGGAAGTAAGAAATATGTTAAAAATATAACGAATCGTCGAAGCTTGATGGTATAGGTATAGCCTATAAACTTCGTTCCAATAAACTTTTGATGGGATATGGGAAGAAAAAGAACATTTCTCTATGGGCAAAGAGAGAAATTGTTGCCTATATTACTTCCTGAGCTTTCTATTAGTGAAAGAATGCTTGAAATTGGTCCAGTACACTTGGAGCCTTTTTTTGAACACAGGATAAATTGCAATTGTTTATTTGTATCGAATAAGCTCTAAATCTACAGCAATAATATTCTAAAGAGGAAAGATTTCTTTGTTTGTACAAACTGTTTGGGCACGGCGTGGCTTGGGTTAATTAAAGAATTGAGTTATCTGATTTATTCAGATTTAACAAAAACAATACATTTGCACGCTCCGTCGTCGTGGTGGTTCGTGCCGAAGAGGAAAAGTAAACTCACGGAAGCGGAAACGTCACTTAAATGTCACAGATAATGCACATCACTCAAATAGTTTTGTCTTCGTCAACTAGATGGCGGTGATATTCGATATGCATATCTGGCGATAACACAAACAAATCTTACCTCTTTAGAATATTTGTTTTCTTTAATAAACTAAAGATGTTAGACGGCCTTCAACCCGGTGGACTGACGACTTGGTTGAGGAGGTTAAAGTTTCAGCAGTGGACGTCCTCCGGCTGATGGTGATGATGAAGAATAATCAGTTGTAGTAAATAACCATGACTACGAATTTTTATATTTACCTCTAAAATGAGCGGGTAGTCTAACTTAGTCAACCCGCTGCCGGTGAATACTGGAACCTGGTGTAGTGCCTGCAGTGACAAGTGGGCGGCCTACATGAAAACAATGGGGTTTTTGGAAGTATCGTAGATATTATTTAAAATTTCCAATCGAAGTGTACAAAAAAGTTATTTTGTAAACTAACGGTTTTAACAATCTTACGGTTACATAATTATTATACAGGGTAATTTTTTTGTCACCGGCCAAAGGAGACGTTTCATTTTTGTATGGACCTTTGGCCTCCATGATGTACAGTTGTCAAGGTGTTTCAAAAAATATACTTAACAACAATCAACTTTCAATTTTGAATAAAATCAATTCGTTTTTTGGTTCACGAAGTGTTTATTACCCATACATTGGAGTACTAAACGTCAACTTGACAGTTCGCCGTCTACCATTTGATCGTAAATAATGAGATTGTTTTTATTTTTGAACCAAAAAACCAAATCAAATGCAAACGTGTTTGTACTTTTAATGTGATATCCGATTTTTTGCCGATCTACAGATTTACGTACATCATGCGGGCCAGAAATGAAACATCTCCTTTTAAAATAAGGAAGTAAACATCATCCCAAGGGTGTGTTTCAAATTTTATCGTCTAATTGTAATATTTTGTAAAATAAAAATCAATTTGAAATGGTCCTTAAAAATACAGCTATCGTGGTTCATGCGCGAAATGTATCGACTTCGAGGTCAGCGACGCCAGCCGAGCGACACTCGCAAGTCATATGCCACGCGGTGACCAAGAAATATGTTTATAACATGGGACAAAGTAATTATTTCAGAGGAATTTCCTCCCACGGACCCTCCGATTGTGGAATGAACTCCCTGCTGAGGTTTTCCCTGAGGGCTACAATATGGGGTTCTTCAAGAGGGGAGTCAATAGGTTCTTAAAGGGTCGGCAATGCGCATGTGATGCCCCTGGTGTTGCAAGCGTCCATAGGCTACGGTAACCACGCGGTTCATCAGGTGGGCCGTATGCTTTTTTGCCACCATCGAGGTATAAAAAAAAAAAAAAAAAAATTTTATTCTTTTTTATTTCATAAACCGAATGTATTATTGATTGTGAACTAAACCTGAAAACTTGGCCGGTGACCAAACAAAACCCTGTATAATATGTCACCGTATACTGGTGTTTACCGGGTTAGTTTTTGGTTACCGGCCAAATTTTCAGATTTGGTTCAGAATCGATAATACATTCGATTTATGAAAAAAATAATTTAATAAATAAAATTTGTTTCTTGTATTCGAAAGGCGTAACGCGTGGTTAACTAGCTAGGAATATGTGGCAGTGATCTTTGAACCATGATCTTGGATGCGGTGCGGGCGTCTGTGACCTTAAAAAAGTAGATTTCAAATATTTGAATATCTTTTAAGAAAGTCTATTTTTCTGTAACTTATACCAGAAAGATGAATAAATAATTAATACAAATAAATAATCTAATAAAGTTTTAAGCTCACCAAAGTATGATTCGAGTGAGGAAAATTTTAATGTTATTTTTATTAAAATTAATTATTAACTATAAAACATTTGATATGAGTACATAAGTCAGGTAATCTAGTCATTTAATAAAAATCTGTTTTAAATAAAAATACAAAATAGTTGACGCGAAATTGCTTAATTATGTTTTCGTAGCATCCCTTAAGGTCAATGTAGGTAATACCCTTCGTATGCGAAGGATTGATGTATTTTTCCGGACCATTTCAAATCGATGTTTATATAACAATATTAGACGATAAAAGAATAACGGCAGGATTGTATGGGACTCCCGTATCGCAAATTCATAAGCAATTCATAAGCATGTAAGTGCTTAAAGTAGTATGTATTTGGTATATCACCGTAGTATGTATTTGGTATAATTATATCACCGATAACCACACTTTAAATTATAATTTTTTTAGATGTTAGCATTCATAAGTTATTAATGTTTTTAATTAACTTTGTAAATTCATTTCTCAGGCATTTGATTGACAGCTTTGACACAGATAATGACATATGATTTCATCTATGAAAGTTGTCAATATCAATTGTTGCCATGTCAAATAATTATGAACAAATGATCTATAAAATAGTTTTTTGCATAATCCATGCTTAATCGAATGGAAGTATTGTATTTAATTTGTTAAAAATTCTCATAAATACAGGCAAAAATCCAAATAACTAAACACTTAATAATAGCCTAGATAATAGCTTTTTCTAATATCTTTTTATTTTACATATGGCAAGTTTTGAAAAAACAATAAAAAAGCCTTTTTACGAACTTTTAAAATTAAAATAATTACTTCTAAATATTTAAATTTACTTACTTTATAAGTGCAAAAAATTTAATGACGATACATTAAAAACATAATTTCAAAATAAGCGATACTGATCTTGCCGTTTTTCTTTAAAACACAACTTTATTTTAAAATTTGGCCGGTGGCCAAAATCTAAACCTGTATACAAAGTGGATAAAAGCGAGAGGCACTAAATGAAACTACTATATATAAGTGACTTTATTTTATATTAATAAGTGACTACTGTTAATCCGAAACTATTAAAAAAAGTTTACGAGAAAAAATGTAAACATGCTTTGTATTGATGGCGACAGCGAGCGGCAACCTCGCACGGGATGATTGACCCCGGTCGTACCAGTACGTACTTTAGCGTACGAAGTGAGAAAAATTTTAAGAAATTCCTGTGGCTAAGCTATTGCTCCGATTGATTGGTCTGATTTTTGTTATGTAGCCTGGAAATGATACACTAAATATGTAGTTTCATTTAATGCTTATCAGTTATATCAACCTTGTATGACACTTTTTTATTTTAAAGATCTACTGATTTATATTTAAAGATCTACTGCTGCGCCCCGCGGTTTCACCGGCGTAAATTTCGATCCCGTGGAAAATCATCCCATGGCATCCCATAGGAACATTTTTTCGGAATAAAAACTATCCTGTGTTAATCCAAGGAAGGAAGTAACAAACAAACAAACATACATACTTTCACACTTTTATTATTAATAGGATTAACCGTAATAATATTATTTAGTTGAAAACGATAAAATTGTTTTATTTATCGCTTTGCAGAGTTGAAAATTATAGTTGTTACATTTGTTTATAACAAATCCCACTTAAAATACATTAAAAACTATTAAATTGACTGATGGAATATGAAATGCACAAAATATCTACCTCTCTGGTGATGTCGAAGTCCAAATCGCTGTTAATTATTTCGTGGGCCTTATTTGGTGTTATTTTTGCCTAAAACAATAATTTTAATTTATATGAAACATAAATAATAATATCTAGGAAGATTTATTTCATTAAAAGGCTTGAAAATAATTTAAAATGTATTTAATATAATTAATTATTATTAATTATAATAAAATAATAATAATTAATTATAAAGGAAAAAATAAAATGTAAGTAAATAGTTTTGTGTGATGGAAAATTGTTATACTTACTTGTTTTACTGTATTTTCACTAAAATAAATGCTGAGGAATATGATAAGAAACGAGTAGCATATTACCCAAGCAACATAAGCCACGAAGTTTATATATCTGTTTGGTTCATGAAACAAACCAGAGGCTGTGGCCTCCATGAAGTAATAAAGATACAAAACAATCATAATAAGGCAAACCAACATTTTAATTACTAATGAAATGCCGAACTTTTCATTAACCATTATAGAGCCCCGGTACAACATGGCGTAAATATGACCACACGCCCTAAGTTTCTCAGACATTTGTATATCCTGGAGACGAGCACTGTTGCTGTTTGAACCATGTTTCTGGACACGAAAAATCGAGAATTCTCTAGACTTATTGTCCTTTATATCATCAAGTATCTTATTTATTATTCCATACCTTATTTGTAGCTGGTTTATAAAATAACAGTACTGCGACATGAGAACAAAGGCAATGAAATCCGAGTACACGATTTGATAAACTTTGGTAAAGGGTATTGCTGAGTCTAATTTTAAAGAATAAATACTGATAATTCGAGTAAAAGTAATAAATAATTGACCAATTGGCAAAATTAAGGATCTTTTAACATTTTTTTTATAGTCGAGGTGTACTCCAAGAAGTTTTAACTCTTTATCTATATTTATAATGCACTCGATGTATTTAATAGTGTCCCCCTGAGCACAATCGAATGGCGCTTTCCAAGTAGCGTAAACAACTAAAAGCGAAGTTACCAAATTTTCAACTTGATCTCCGTAATGCTGCAGCCTAGTATTGTATAACTTTCTCAATATTGTATGATCTTCGATGATAATCTTATATAAAGAATAATAATAAAATATAAACCAAACCACAAAGAAAACGAATCCATAAGGCGAAAATTTTGATTTTAATTTACTATCCAAGGTCTCTTCGACCGAAAAGACTGATACCCCAAAGATTTTTTTGAGAAATGTTAAATATTTAGACGCTTCAATAATATTGTCAACTGTTTTTGGTATCATTATTTTCTTATATTTGTTTTTTATAAGCCTTAACATACCCAATAGTTTTAAAGGCAAAACTGTAATGAGATAAACTGTAGTCTTTACAATTGTAATATTCATATTTATCAAATGCCTATTGCCTATATTACGATAAATAGAAGAATATAATATAGTAATTGAAACACTGTTACAAAATGAAATTGTAATGACAGTAATTTTTTCTAACATTATTTTTCTGTTCTTTTAATGTTCGTTCATAATAAAATATGGCTCAGTTTCCTGATAATGTAGCTTTCTATTAGTGAAATGAAACAATAGTTTAAAGCCGTCCAGTAATTTTGGAGCCTATTCGTTACAAACAAGCCAAATATATTTTCTACTAGTCGACCCGACAGCCGCTGGTCGTTATTGGAAACATGTTGTCATGGTAACGTGTAATGTTATGTGGTCGAATTGTCAATCCGTTGCTTTACCCTACAATAGTGTATTTCAAGTCGAGATACCGGCTGCAGCAGTACATACAATGACAAATTATATCCTAAATGTTATCGAGCACTAATACCTATATAACAAAAAAACTATCATTGTTTGGTTGTATAAGTTTCCTCTTTGTTTGTAGGGGTTCTCGATAACAGAAAATGCGTATTACTTGCTTGATGACTTTATTGGAACAGGACATGAACAAAACCATAACCACAGACAATATTAAAACCTGTCATAGACAAATTACATTACACACAACATACCGCCCACCAAAGGACGACTAAGTTCTTTCCTACACAACAATAACCATACTTTAGTTTTACAACATTTGCTCTATAGATTTAGAAAATTTAGAAACATTCATATAATGTATACATACATTCGTTTAGATTTAAGTAGAAAAGTATTTCGTTTAAATTATGACAGATTCACATGTTCATGAAATATGTGAATTAAAAGTTTAAGTTAAGTATTTAAATTCACAAACGATTTTACTTAAGTTCATAGTACAACAATTTGTTAAACAGTACAATATTTTACACATCAGTTTCAATACTAATAGGCAATGGACATAGTTTATTTACCGTTCTTTGTACTACATTTTCCTTACTCTTAACACTGTAAACACGAGTTACACCATCGGCCCCTGGATGTTTGGCTACAATGCGCCCTAGTATCCATTTCCCAGGTGGCAGGTTATCAGATTTTATTAAAACTATATCGCCAATAGCAAACTCCTTATTTTTGCTCTGCCATTTAGCTCTCTGCTGTAATGTTGATAGATATTCATTCTGCCATCGGTGCCATAGATCGGCCAGAAGTTTTTGCAGATATTGCCATCGAGATAAATGTGACACTTTCACATTTTGCAAATTAGGATTTGGTACGGTAACAGGAGCTTCCCCTATCAAAAAATGTCCGGGTGTTAATGGATTTATGTCATCGACATCTGAATAGTCTATCGGTCTTAAAGGTCTTGAGTTTAAACAGGCTTCGATTTGACATAACAAGGTACTCAACTCTTCATAGGTCAATTTACTAGTAAGTATGCGCTTCATGTGGTGTTTCATAGACTTTACTCCGGCTTCCCACAAACCACCTACGTGAGGGCTATATTCTGGGACAAAGTGCCATTGCGTTCCATCTAGCGCAAGAGTCTGTGCAATATCTCCTTCAAAGTCGAGTCTAGCTTCTGCACATGCAACCGAAAGCTCTTTGTTAGCGCCAACAAAATTACGCCTTTGGTCGCTCCATATATGTTTACATCTTCCTCTCCGAGCTACAAATCTTCTGAAGGCACCGATGAATGATTCGGAGGTAAGATCTCCAACTAATTCGAGATGAGTTGCTTTCGTTGACATGCATACGAATATTGCTATATATGCTTTATTACATTTAGCTCCCCTGCTTCTAGACATTAAAACTTGGTATGGACCGGCGAAATCAACACCGCTGTGCAGAAATGGCCTTGCTGGGGTAACTCTGACTTCAGGTAGGTCACCCATGAGTTGCGTTCTAGCGGACGCGCTTTGTTTAGCACATATTAAACAAGAATGTATGATTGTTTTAACTATGTTTTTTGCTTTCAGGATCCAGTACTTCGATCGAATGTAGCCGAGCATCAGTTGAACACCTCCG
>LUGF01043707.1:30114-44357 GCA_001625245.1 Calycopis cecrops
GTGTTACTCGAGAACTGAGAAACGACTGCCCACACCCACTAAGCCCACACCCCAGCGGTGTTCCTACGTTTCTGCTAGTGAAGGCAGTGAAGGAGCCATGGCAAAACTGTAGCACATTAACGCGACTCGTGGATGCTCGAGAGAGCACTTTTGAAGAGAGAGCTACCCATAAACTATGTAATACTGACAAATAATTCAGGAACACACAGCACCGAATATCTTGGTCCACTAGAGCAGACTACGACTTTCCTGAGCCGACCCCATCTGAGGCGGCGGATTCACAATCCGTCTTCACCTTAGACATTTCGAAGTAGCCTACCTCTCCTCAACGGCTCTCTCTAGCCAGTCATAATTTTCAAACACGTTCCAGGTTTCCTCAATGCTCCGCAAAATATAACCGATGTCAGCGATGCGGGTAGACCTTTCCGCCGCCCAAGCAGAGAATGCGAACATGATATGGCGACTAATATCTCTGACCGCACCACAAAGTGGGAAAGATGGATTCCACTGTAATGCGGCATTACACTACCTTTTACTCAAATGTACTTAAATATTATATATATACTTACTAGCTGCGCCCCGCGGTTTCACGCGCGTAACTTTCGATCTCGTGGGAATATCGGGATGAAAAATAAATGTTGGCCGATTCTCAGAGTTATGTTTCATGAGAATCGGTCCAGCCGATTCGGAGGAGTTCAATCACGCAGAGATGAGAATTTTATGTTATATATTATGTTAAATGTAAATTTAAGTTTTATAAGTAAGGCACTAGACGAACCTAGTCTTTAATAAAAGGCTATTAATGTCTAGACTAGTCTAGGATTAAAGTGAGTTGCAACCAATTGAGGCATCAACAGCATCCTGCGTTCCAGAAACTTGTAATTTCGTCGAAAATATTTTTTGGATTATCATGCCTATATTATTTAGTGCAGACAATATAAAGGAAAGAAGTGGGAAAGGTTAGCCGAAGATCGAAGCCAGTGGCGTGCTATGGGAGAGGCTTTTGTCCAACAGTGGACTGCAATAGGCAGATGATGAATGAAAAATGCAAATTATAAATATATTATTTACGTTTTATTTATCTTACTATATTCTCCTAGTTGGTGGAATGCAACAGGATAACTGTCACTTTGAGTTATAACAGGTGAGCGAAAGGACCAACACGGTCATACCTTCAACGAAGCGCCGGACTTCCTCTTACAAAGAAATAATATTAAAATGGGAAAGGAGCGAATTAAAAATACAGAAAAATCATAGAACTTAAACATTTATTTATTTAGGAATCTTAGCTAGGTACTAAAGTTTAACAACATTATTTTTATAAATATGCTTTTTCACCAGAGCAAATACAAATTCAAAACATGACCTATTTTTGTGTTGTTTTTTTTAAACAAAAAAACATTATTTTCTTATACATATAAAATGATGTCCGGTACAATAGACATTCATGTTCCTACTTATACTGGTCCCAACTTGATTCGAAAGTGGAAACATATCGGACTAATTAATCACACAACACAACAATAGATAAAGCGAAATGAATTGCAAGTAACTTATAAGCTTGAGTGTGCGAAAAGTAATTATTGTTTCGCGAAAGCTTATTCACTTATTTAGCGTGACTATCTGTGATGAGCTGCAACATTATAACCAGGAACGTTATCACTGATTTAGAGCCCTGTCAAAAAAAATGTTAATTATAATTACTATTATTTGAGTCATTCACGATTATAGGTAATACAAGGCTGATAAAAGCGAGAGGTATTAAATTAAACCACATATACTACAAGTGCCTGTAGTTAATCATGTATATCCCATAAGCTATTAAAAAAAAAGTTTGCGACAAGGATACGAAAATACTTTTTTCAAACAAGTTAAACAACAACAAACAACAAAACTGTGGGCGTTGGTGTTCACTTTACATCAGGTGACCTAACTGCTCGTTTGCCTCCTATGCTATAAAAAAAAAAAGTTAAATAGCGAAAAAATGTAATCACGCTTTGTGTCGCTGCGAGCCGCCAGCGGCAACCTCGCACGTACGAAGTGCGAAAAAATTAAAAAAAATCCTGTTTTTTTGCTCCGATTGATCTGAGTTTTGTTGTGTAGCCTAGCAACAATACACTAAATATGTGGTTTAGTTTAATGCCTCTCGCTTTTATCAAACTTGTATATAAAATTCTCGTGCCACAATGCCTATATCCTATATATCCTATACAATACGGGCGATTCTTATGAAATTTTGTGTACATATCGGGTAAGTCTGAGAATCGACGTGTCGTATTTTCATCTCGATATTTCCACGGGATCGAATTTTACGCGGTTAAACCGCGGAGTGCAACTAGTTTTATTACTTATTTTTAAAGTTGTTTTGTGGGGCTTTTTTTCTGCACACTTAAGGCTTCAAAAAATGAGACAATATTCATTTTATTATGTGCAGCTATTGTCCCAAAATCACTGAGAATTTCGGCTTATGCTATTTGTATATAAGATTTATAATACACACAAATGTAGTCAGAAATATAAAAATAATTTTCTGTTTTATAGATCAGTCATGATAAAAATTACTAATTTTATAATTACCTCGAAAATTAGTTCATAATTCAAATTAGTCAATCCATAGCAGCTGAATACAGGTGTCTGGTGCAGTACTTGGACTGATAAATGGGTTGCCTAAATACAAGAATAATGTATAGAGCAGATTATAATGTAAAAGTACTAAAATATATCGTATATTTTTAGTATTATATTATACAAGATCTTTACATTCTAAAATTCATAGATGCCGACTCAGAAAGTTGTACGTAGTCGTAATATCTTTTTATTTTTTCTCAGCTGTCAGGTAATAATATAAATATAGCAGAATATTATTAATATAACAGAATAATATATAAAAAATAAATACTTTTTTAATAAAAAATCGTATACATTAATAAATTCATTGATGTTTAAATATTAGCGACGTATGATATAACGTGACGGCAGTCGATGACTCGACTGAGAGGCGCCCTGCACTGCAGCCCACGCCCGAACTCCTGTATCCCTGTTTGCAAGCCACCTCCGCCTCTTGGTAGGCCACGGTCAAGTCACTGGTAATCCACTGCATGCGTAAGCGCCGAGACAATTGAAGTACGATAGCACCGCCTCCTGCTTGCGTATAGAGGCTTTACAGATGCGTCTGTCCTACCTTACACACAGCAAGAAACGCGACAGCGTCACTTTACGTCGGTTTCATATAAGCGGGAGGTACCTCCCTGGTCGTGCTGGCCCAGTTACTAAAAAACAAGTAGTCTTACAAATAAGAGAAGGGATGACAGCAAATGTCAGTTATTACCCAACTATCGAAAACATAACTGTTTGTAGGTACCTCTTAACGCACTATGGCATCAATTTATGTCATCCCTGTCCGCACATCTGTGATTTTAGTTTTATCTTACTCACGTTTCTCTAGTCATGGGGACTTGGATGCGACCTAGTGAATATAACACTCAGGCTCGATTCCTAACAGGCTGGCACGTCGGATAATGTGATTTTTTTGAAACTGTCAATCCGCAGTTGTATAGCGTGGTGATAAAATTTATCATCTTTATCTCTATTTAAAAGACATCTGTTACTCGTATAAAAGTTAACTGTTACAATACGTTGTAACATAACTACTAAATATCTTATACCTCTGTTCTCAAATTTCCTCTTTCTCAATTACCAAATCAGTAAAATTTCCAGTGATAGTATAATAATTAATATTACATTATACAAAATAATTATATTAGGTAACAGACACACATTTCATGTTATTACAACCTGGGCCCAAAAACGTAAATAAGCGGAAATGTTTCCATTTCCGCTTCCTTTACTAGTGGAATTTTAAATTAATTTAAAAACAAAACAAAAGAAATTTGAAAACAAAAAGATTTACCTCTTTGATAATAGATAAATCCAAATCGCTGTTAATAATTTTATGAGCTTTAGTCGCCGTAATTTTTGCCTGAAAAGAACAATAATTATTTATTAATTATTAAATAAAAAAAATGACATATTATCATTAAATTTTTTTATTTATTAATTTATTAACATAAGAGCTCTTAAACTTGTGAAGTTAAGTTATTGCCTATAAAAATGAAATTTTATTTTCAAGCATTCATTATTTTGATACTCACTTGTTTCATAGTCATTTCACTAAAATAAATGCAGAAAAAGATGATAAGAAGAGCGTACAAAATGAGCCAAGCAACATAGACCACAAAGTTTACATATCTCCTTGGGTCGTGAAACAAACCGGACGCTGTGGCTTCCATGAAGTAATAAAGATACAAAACAACCATAAAGAGGCAGACCACATATTTAATTAATAATGTTATACCGAATTTGTTGTTCACTAATACAGCAGCTTGGTGCAACATGCCGTATACAATACTACATGCCCTCAGCTTCTCGCGTAAGTATTTATCTTTGAGGCGACCGCCATGCCTACTCATACCGTACCTCTGGACACGAAAACTTGAATATTCGTTACACTTCTTATCTTTTATATCTTGAATAATTTGATTTAATATTTTATACCTTATTTGCAGCTCGTATAGGAAATAACAAAACTGAGACATAAGAATAAACGTAATGAAATCTGAGAACAACATTTGATATATCTTTGCAAAAGGTATTTTTATATCTAAATTTAAGGTATAAATAGTAACGATTCGAGTGCAAGTAATAAGTAATTGGCCCATAGGTAAAAATAAATATTTTTTCATATTTCTTTTATATTCGATATGTTTTCCAAGATGTTCTAATTCTTTATCTATATTTATGATACACTCCATACACTTAATCTTTCCACTCAAATCAAAAGGAGCCTTCCAAGTAGCATACACAACTAACATCGATGTTATGAAAAGCTCAAATTGATCACCATAATGCTTCAGTCTGGTGTTGTATAGTTTCCGCAATATTGTCTGATCCTCACTTATCACTTTAAATAAAGAATAATAATAAAATAAAAACCAAACTGCAAAGAAAATTAAGCCCAGTAACGAAAATTTTGATTTTAATTCGCTGTCGCGAACTCTTTCGATTGTAAAAACCGATACCCCCGCAAATTTCTTGATCAATGTAATATACTTAGACGATGAAATAAAATTTAAATACTTTGTTTGTTGCATATTTTTTTTATATTCGTTTTTCATAAGTCTCATCATACCTAATAGTAACACAGACAAAACTCTGTATAATGAAATGTAATATATATGTTTGTTGAATTATAAGTCAATTATATAAAGTTATACGGCGAATAGAAATAAATGACAGCCATTGAAACATTTCTGTAAAATTAATAAAGACTTAATGATTGTTACTTTCAAAATTTTTTCATTTGTAGTCCAGTAGGGTTCCGTACTCGTAGGAGCCTATTACACACGAGTAGGCAAGGAAGTGTCCGTCTCGTTACATTATGCTGCAACTAAGACTAAAATAACTGTCCTTCCTTGTGTTGTAAAGGACGTCTTTAGTCCTAATTTGATAGACTCGGCTCAATTTTACAAGACAAAGTGAACTAACATAGCTTGCATATTTTGAATCGAGAGTAAATATGTCATGAAGACTCGAGCTCCAAAAGCAGCCTTGAGGACTCGAGCGCTAAAGAAGACTCGAGTCTCGAGCTCAAGAGCTCATATAGACATGAGTTCTCTATTCTTAGAGTCTTATTTGGGAGCCGAGCTCAAAATTTAGGACTAAAAAACTCGAATTGTGTACAACTCTTGTCCACCAGCAGATACGTCAGACGTGAGCCGAGTCGTTTGGCATGATGGGCGTTAAAATCACCAAGCAACACACCTCTGCGGGTAGGATCTGTTTCATTATGGAATCAGTTGCCATCTCAATGTGTTATGTGCCCCATGAATCGATCAGTTTCCCCATTCTCGCGTAGACGCGGGGATGGTCGTCGTTATCTACACACAGTCAAAGGATGGGTGGATCCCGATCGTCAAAATTGCTAAGGCGTTGAATGTAGATATTCTCCCTGACGTAGGCGCACACTCCAGCCCGCGGAGAAAATGAGTGTTTATTGGGTCAACCGGAGCGTCACAAACCGGACGAAACGAGACCACAATTTACATTGCCATCACTTTACGTTGGTGTTAAGTGAGAGAGAGGTACTTCCCCGGGCGCGAAGGTCTTATACTGCTACACAATTAAATTGTACTCTGTAAAATCTGTTGATTTGATCTGATTTGTTTGCGTGTTTTAGTGAGAAATTCTGAAACCTGTGCCTTTAAGTGCCGTCTAAACATCCCCAACTATCTGCCCTGCCTGTTATTAATATATAATTCATAATTTTTGTTTCGTTAGCACTTTGATATATCCGAGTATAAAATCGTAGATGAAGTTGGGTAAGTACATAGGGAGTCAAATATAAAATCCATGCACAATAAAATTTTAATTAAAAAAATTAATTTACTTTACTTTCAAGAATTTTCAATAAAATATCGCTTACACATTTCATCGTAAATTTTAACAAAATGTTGTCTTCGTCACTAGCTATAAAGGTATATTTTTATATTCTTGTCATTTGTAAGGTCGCTTAGAAATAAATCTGGATATGGTTAGTCCATATCGAGATTTATACGAAAGATCGTCATTACCCAATGAAGTAAGAAAGAAAGAAAAATATCTACATTAAAATATACTTTATTGTGCACACAATTGCACAATTGTAAATGCAGATTCATCGCTCATATATAATTTTAAGTCGGGTAATTACAGCTCAAATATTAATAAACATTTTAAATGAACACGTGTTCCACACATTTATTGTATTAAACATCAATGTTGTGTTTTCGGAAACTTCATCGAGCTGCGATGCAACACATTGGATATTTAAAGCATCCTCCCAACAAAGCAAAGTGGGGTAGCAGATACCGGAATACAGAAGTTAAATCTATCAATTATTTCTAATGCACTTCCCCACAATAAGCACAGCAAGCAAGCAATAAATTGTCTAACAAGTGTTGACCATTAAAAGTTCTGATGTTCTATTGTGTTGAAAATTAATTAAAAAAAACATGTTAAAAATATATAAACATACTAATATAATAAAAATATCATAAAATATTCTTCTAACTTCTTCCAGGTTACATTACTCGCTACAGTTTTACACAGCGCTTTAACTACATTGCACACTGCGTCTAATTCGAACAATACTGTGAATTCGAATAATACAATAGATTCGAATAATACTGTAAATTCGAAAAATACAATAGATTCGAATAAAACTATAAATTCGAAGAATACAAAGTATTCGAAAAATACTGTAAATTCGAATAATGCTGTAAATTCGAATAGTACTGTAAATTCGAATAATATTGTATATTCGAAAAATACTGTAAAATCGAAAAATACTGTCAATACGAAAAAAACTGTCAATTCGAAAAAAACTGTCAATTCGAAAAAAACTGTCAAATCGAAAAAAACTGTAAATTCGATTAATACTGCATTAATAAGGTACTTATTATTTGTATCAGATTGTATTAATACTTTAACTTTTTTTATAGTACAAAGGCCATCGAGTTGCTTCAGATGACAACAGAACAGTGTTTTCCTAATTAATCATGAACAAAATTTATCTAGAATAAAAAATTGTAAAATAAAATTGTAGAAACATACAATTATTTATACATATTATACAGAGTTAGTTTTTGGTCGCCGTCCAAATTTTAAAATAAAGAAGTAAACATAATTCCAAGTGTGTTTTAAAAAATATTATCGCCTAATTGTAATTTTGTTAAATAAAAATCGATTTGAAATGGTCCAAAAAAATACATGGATCGTTGTTCGTTCGTTCGTTGAAATGTATCGACTTCAAGGTCAACGACGCCACGTGATGACGTTAGATGCCACGTGATGACCAAGAAATATGTTTATAACATGAGACAAAGTAATTGTATCAAATTATTTTTTTTTCTTGTTTTTTATTTCATAAATCGAAAGTATTATTGAATCGGAACCAAACCTGACAATTTGGCCGGTGACCAAAAACTAACCCTGTATACTTTTTTATTAACTCCATTTGATTTCAGTAACAACTCGAGAATTACGATGTACAAGAGAGTAAATGTAGACAAGAAATTTCGTAATGTAGGTAAAAGATTGGTTGAAGATCGTAAAAAAGAGAAAAATGGCGTAATTGAACCCCAGAACTTAGCTTTTGATGAATATGATAAGTCCGGAAAATTCCTAACCGATTACACAGGTCTCCAAAAGTAAAAAAAATGAGCCGTTTTGGTTTTTTTGCGTAATCACGTTTTTGGATGTGCTGGACTTGACTTTAATGGCTTTAATTTTGTCATAGAACGTCACGTTTTCTGACAAATGTAGGTATTTATATTAAACAAGATATCATCATTAATGTTAAAGTTTTAAAATCTAAAATAAATAAAAAAAAAACACTAAAAACATTTTTTTTACTCAGTGAGACTTATTCTTGGTATATTTTCGTGTGTAGGACGCATCTAGAAGGTCATTTGAAGGGCAACAACCCCTGAAATCTTCTTTATATCTCCTTAATACTTTGGTGAAATCGTTCACCCTGCTGAGCTAAGTTAAGAGTGACATCTTATTTGGAAAAAAAAATTCTGGAAAACAGTCGAGGGAGGAATAGACAAAAAGTACTTTAAAACTCATTAGGCATCCTAAAGCTTGAAATGTTTTTGGCATTCTAATGACAATATGTTTTTAGTTAGGGTCTTTGTTATTGCCAAAAAAATAAAAAAAGTAGCAAATTGAAAAAGTCATAAATGTTGTAAATTGTACATCAGCCATAAACCATTTTGTATCTGGTCCTATGAAAACACATTCGTGGAGAGGCCTGAAAAATTTGATATTTGGTACATAGACTTTATACTTTTTATTTAGTCTATGATTTGGTATTTAAATCAATTTCCATCTCTAGAAAGTTTACAAGTTGCTTCGTCAGTCTCAGCTTTATATGAAGCGGTAGAAAATCTATGTGAGGAGGCACATTATTTTGGTGCAGTGATTTGCTCGGTCTCTACTGCCCCATAGCTACAAAAAGCAAAGGTATTTGGTAAACCTAGATTGTTGTCCGAGGTAGATGTCCAATATCGTCATCCACTTGCCAACCGTGGTCTATATTAATTTTCAAAGCATAATTTCCAGATTGTGATAGGTTTTTAAGGTATACGGAATGACTTATACATACAAATTATACAAAAACAAAAAGAGATTCAAATTTTATATTTTACAACAAATTTACTAAAATAATAATAAGTATCATTGGGGTGTAAAGGGGGCAAATATCATCTTTAGCCCCTTATAGTCAACCTCACCTGCACGTGATAGACCCTGCTGAATAACGACGGCTGAAACTGATATAGCAGGATACACTAAGGATTCGAATACTTTTGAGAACGTGGACAATATGGATTTATGGAAGATAGGGGTTGGCATTAGAATACGTCTACACGAAAATTACGGTTTTGAGGGTTGGATTATATAGATTTAGGCTTTCTAAGACCAATAATACTAGTCCTAGCCTGCGGAAATGTTTAGTTTATTTTATATGAATTTTTGAAGTTATGTCTATGGCGGAACGTATAGACAAGATAGGGTTACAAATGGCCCCCCAGATTTGTAACTAACACATCAGCTTGACCTCCTGAATTCGATGGTGGTTGTCGTTTTTCTTGGAATTGACCCCTTGACCCCCCAGGGGTCAAAATATAAAATCGTCTAAAAACCCCTTATTTTTGCCGGACATTAACTGGGGATCATATTTGGGGTCGACCCTCACTGGACCCCCCTGTGATTTTTCAAATTTTTAGAGTTTTTCAATCATACTTGGATGGATTGGGTTAGGTTAGACTATATTTATACACAGCGAGCGAGCGAAGCGAGCGAGCCTAGTGGATTGGCAAATCCTTATTTTTGCCGGACATGAACTGGGGATCATTTTTGGGGTCGACCCTCACTGGACCCCCTGATCCCTAAGGGGTCAACTGGGGGTCACTTCCAAAAACCCCTTATTTTTGCCGGACATGAACTAGGGTTATTTTTGGGGTCGATCCTCATTTGACCCCAAAAATGATCTCCAAGTCATAAAACGTCCAAAAAACCACTTTTTAGACATTTTTATATTTTGACCCCTGGGGGGTCAAGGGGTCAATTCCAAGAAAAACGACCACCACCATCTAATTCCTCTGGTAATTCTCTATCGACCTGTGCACTCAGTTTTCAAAAAAAATTACCCCACTTTTGTTACCTTAATCAAGATTTTTAGTAATGAAAATCGAGAGAAATTAATTGGTTATAGTCAATTCTATGTTTTTTTTAACCAAAATTTAAATAAGTAAGTAGGTACCTACTTCGAAACATCGAGTTTATCAAAAGTGTGTTTTATGGATTTTCATACATTTTGAGGTTAGGTTGGTTTTTTGGCTGTAACTTTTTTTTAAGTGTTTCCGCACCTAGGGAACCCCCTCTCCCCCACCCCTCACCCTCAAAACGTATATCGTGTAGATGTATTCTAATGCAACCCCAATAATGGTGGTATGCCATCTGTACCAGCGCCCTTTGCAGGATCGAGAAATTTTGATTTTCTAAATACTTCTATTTCTGAGATTTTAATAGAGCCGATGCAACGACTTGATGTATTGTGAATGTGGTCGTGGGAATTGTATGTATCACGCTTGTAAACTGTTAAGAAGTATGTGGAAAAGAGTTCGCTTATCGCTATGATATACTTCCAGAGAACTTTCGGATTTTTACGGACATTATACTCCAGAGAGTATTCACCTATAACTTTTAAGGCACATATCAAGTCATCAACATACAAAGTTTCAACTACGTAGGCTCGATAGGTTTGGAAAAAAGACTTTGACATGCGGACGAACGGACGGACGGTGAGACAGACATGACGAATCTATAATGGTTCCGTTTCTTGTCATTTGGCTACGGAACCATAAAAACCGGAACAATGTCATGGCGGACGCCACTTGACGTTACACGCAATTGATAATAATAGCAAACAATAGGTGGTGCCGTACAACGTACTTTTGCTATTTATTTTATACAATATTTTGGACATAGACTAAATAAAAAGTATAGACGGAGCGCTGATAACAATGTAATGAAGCCAGCAAAACTACACCCATTCCTATATATACACGGTCTCACATACACATTTGACAATCAAACTACACCCAGATCATTAGTTTGTGACAGTTCGTCAATGGCGTATGACTTCCAAATAAATAATTGTTTATTACCTGAAAATGTCGAATTGTGTAGTGAAAGGCTGCAAAAATCATTCCTCGAGGAATAAAAAGCAAGAAGGACTTACATTTCATAAGTAAGTAAACATAAAAATTCATATATTATTAAATCAATTTCAACAATTGTTTGACAGCTTTCAAAACGAAAATGTTGTCACTAGTAAGCGCCAAAATAGTCTCCGTTTATGGGGTTAGATATTAATGTAACGAAACGTAATGTAATGTAATCACTAATCACGTCCATTTCCTTATTTCTATTTTTACTTTTAATATTCACCCAATTAATGTAACAGTAAACAAGCTTTTTTTATTTAATCCTCCCTCACAAAACCTTTTTTTAAGGCTTTCTGTCCGAAATAAAAATATTAGAGAGAAGTGGATAGAAGTGATTCGAGTTAACCCAATTGAGTCATCATGGAATCCCACCATCCGCAGCCTAATTTGTTCAACACATTTTGAAAGTGATGATTTTTCATCACTAAGAAAGGACTTTGTCGTGTGGTACGAAATGGATATCCAAAGGTTACGAGGTTCCAATGTTTCTATTATATTGTACTAGTTGTTACCCGCGGCTTCGCTCGCGTGGTTTTTCATGATAAAAAGGATACGATGGCACTCTTTGGTCCTTCAACTATCTCCATACTAAAATCATATTTCCATAATAAGCAATTTAGAAAGTGTTTAAAACTCTGACGTTTCTGTCAAATATTTGATAGTAGCAATTTCATCTATATATATATATATAAAACTCAAACGTGACATAGCCAGCTATCAACGCACAGCCCAAACCACTGGACGGATCAAGCTGAAATTTGGCATCCAGGTAGATGTTATGACGTAGGCATCCGCTAAGAAAGGATTTTTAGAAATTCAACCCCTAAAGGGATGAAATAGGGGTTTCAAGTTTGTATGGAAAACCGTCCCTTTTCAAGTTAGAAACATAAAACTTTATTTTTAAGCTACTTATTAAAAATGAGTAAATACGTGTTTAAGCGTTTTCGGAAATTTTACCCTTAAGGGGGTAAAACAGGGGTTTCAAGTTTATATGAAAGCCCTTAATATTAAACCGACGGATTGGGCTGAAATTTATCATTCAGGTAGATGTTATGACGTAGGCATCTGCTGAAAAATTTTTTAGAAATGCAACCCCTAAGGGGGTAAAATAGGGGTTTAAAGTTTGTATGGAAGACTGTTCCTTTTTATGTTCGAAACATAAAACTTTATTTTTAAGCTACTTATTAAAAATGAGTAGATACGTGTATAAATGTTTTTTGAAATTTTACCCCTAAGGGGGTGAAATAGGGGTTGCGAATTTATAGGAAAATCTTTATTATTAAACGGACGGACTGGGCTGGGCATTCAGGTAGACGTTATGACGTAGGCATCCACTAAAAAAAGATTTTTAGAAATTCAACCCCTAAAGGGGAGAAACTTTATTTTTAAGCTACTTATTAAAAATGATCGACATTTGAATTTAGCTCTTAATATTTAATAAATGCCTGTCGGTATTAGAGGATGCCGCATCAATACAATTTGGAAATAGAGAGTACGTGAAGGAAACCAGTTACGATACAGTGGCCTTAGAAGACGTAGTAAGAAAAAATGAAGCATCCTTGAATGACGAGCAGCAGGAAATTTAGAATAAAATTATCACAAGTGTAGATGCAAATGATGGTCGAATATTCTTCTTAGACGCTCCAGGTGGAACTGGTAAAACCTTCCTTATTAATTTACTTTTGGTGAAAGTAAGAAGTACTCACGGCATTGCACTGGCTGTGGCGTCGTCCGGTAAAGCTTACTCGAAGGTGGTCGAACTGCTCATGCTACTTTTAAGTTGCCACACAATTTAATCACTGCCGAGGCTCCCATTCGCAACATCTCCAAACAAAGTAATTTTGATGAAGTTTTAAAGAGTACAAAAATATGGCGATGGCTCATAAAGGTGGTATAGATGTATTAAACAGATCACTACGGGATATACGGGGTAATACAAAATTAATGGGTGGCGTAACAGTGTTGCTGGCCGGAGATTTTCGGCAGACTCTACCAGTGGTGCCAAAAGGAACCAGAGCTGATGAAGTAAAGTCGTGCATTAAGAATTCTAATTTGTGGCACCAGGTTAATATTCTTAAGCTCTCTAAAAATATGAGAGCACATTTGGGCGGGATTGAGTCTGCTGGTAGATTTTCAGATCTCCTTCTTAAAATCGGTAATGGTGATTTTCCATCGTGTGATGGAATGATAACCATTCCTGAAGAATTGTGCACGGTTGTTTCTACGGTACAAGAATTACTGTATAAAATTTATCGAGACACTATTCATATACATGACAAGCCTATTGAATGGTTATGTGAGCGTGTCATACTTACTCCAAAGAACGATCAAGCAGCAGCTATCAACGATATCCTGCTCATGTCGTTTGAGGCCTAAGAAAAGGTCTATACTTCGATTGATACTGTGGTTAATACAGATGACGCTACTAATTACCCTGTAGAATCTTTAAATTCATTGAAACCGCCAGGTTTGCCTAATCATAAGCTTATTCTACGTGTGGGCACTCCAATTATGTTGTTGCGAAATTTAAAATCACCAAAACTTTGTACCGGTACGAGACTGCAAGTGAAAGCGTTACATCGCAACATTGTGGAAGCCATTATATTAACTGGGTGTGCGAAAAGGGAAACTGTATTTATACCACGAATCCCATTAATACCTACCGAATGATACCCCGTTCGAATTTAAACGATTACAGTTTCCCCTAAAAGTCTGCTTTGCCATGACAATAAACAAGTCTCAGGGGCAAACTCCTAAATGTGCGGGTATTGACTTGAGAGAACATTGCTTCCCTCGTGGACAGTTTTATGTTGCTTGCTCACGAGTAAGTTCACCCAGTACTTTGATAGTTTTAGCGCCTAATAACAGATTAGTAAAGAATATTGTGTACAAAGAAGTTTTGTAGGTCCAAAT
>LUGF01043707.1:48771-61874 GCA_001625245.1 Calycopis cecrops
TAACGTAGCTAACCAACAAGCGAAGCAACAACCTGAGATGGAATTGCCATACGGTTTAGGAGGTCATCAAAAGTTGTCTGTAAATAATGAAAGTAAAAACATTTAACAAAATAGGTAGGTACTCTGAAAAAAAGGGTAACATAATTAAAAAAACATAAAGTGAGCTTATGACTTATGTAGAATCACTCATCGAAGAGTAGTTGTTTGTGGGAAAGAATGCAAGAAAAGTTGCTCAATATTATTATGTATTAAAATACTTACAGTTTCAAATTCGGTTGTTGATTCAACCGAAGTCGTTTCCGTTGGTAATTCCGTTGAAAGTTGAAAAGCGTCTTTGCTTTTAAAAATGCCATCCCAGTCATTTCCGACTTTATTTGTAAGTATAGAAAAAGATTCGTCTTTAGTATGTTTAATAGTAGGAGTGGTATCTTTTATAACTTGATACTTTGCTAGTTCATCGATCTCTTGATTTTGCTTGACGTGAACCTTATATGTCTCTGTTTGTACATGATTATTATTATTCGAAAAATAATCTGGCCTATAGTCATCGATTCTTTTTTTATTATTCGTATTCTGAAAAATATTTCCTACCAGCTGAAATGGTGCCTGAAAATCTGGAACAGTGAACAAACTGATACAGCATTTATATCACTGTTCATATCTGTCAAATTATGCAAAAGATAAAATAGTTACCGCTGTGGTTGTTGTCTTGCATATTGGTTTTCCGTGGGTCTTTTTGGTAAGATATTTGCTCCGAATGGTATGAAGTCGAAAATAGATCTTTTCATCGGGTGACAAGTCACTACTTGTAGACTCAATGTTAGAAGTAGAACCTAGAACATGTAAATTGTAATATCTTTTAATCCTTAAGAATACTATTACGAAAAAAAAAACACTTTCACTTCAAAGACATGTTAAAGGATATAATGTATTAGAATGCGATGGAGTTTATTTGTGTGTGGCTCACTAAAACTCGACAGCGGCTGAACTTATTTGGCTAATTTTGGTTTACAATTAATTGTGGAAGATCAGGGAAGGTTTAAAAGGTGAGTAAATATGAAAATATGCTAGGAATATAGTAAAAACAACAATTTCGTTTTCCCATAGAAACTATTCCTTCCTGTCAAACATTTGATATTCGTACTGTCGTTAAGAAAACAAAGTTTAAAATTGAACAAATAGTTTAAAATGAATAACTAACTAGAATAGTAATATATACATTATTAATTGAACAAAAACATCAAATAGAAGTTCTTAGAAAAGTTTGTTTGAGCCCGAGCGTAAACACTCCTATAACATCAAATATTAAAAAGAAACGTAACCGTCCCAAGCCATTTGAAATTTCTGACGGCTCTCAGCTTGATGTCAGCTATTCTGAAAATAACCCAAGAAACGAAAATATCACCAGTATAATTCCGGGTAACAAGGAAATTCATATGAACTTGGATCATAACCAGATCGCCAATGTTCGAGAAGAAAATCAAAGAAAACTTCAAATCAGTGCAGATAAAACCAAAAAGCTATCAGGTGCAGAAACTAACTATTCATTAAAAATAGCGACAACTGATAGTACAAATCCGGATAAAAAGCGCATAATGATTCTCGGAGGACAACAATATGTCAATTTAGCAGCTTCGCTGATTCAGTCTCGTCAAGGTACTACGTACGAAAAATATCAGATATTTTCCTTCGTCAAACTAAATTCACCTTGTGATGAAGTAGTTGGAACATTTGATAAAATATGTCTTAATAAGAATGATAAAGTGATATTGTGTTTAGGAGAGCAAGATAGTAATCCCTATAAAATAATTATGCAACTTGGATACTTCTTAAAATTTCATAATGATTGTACAGTAATTGTTTCTAGTCCAGTCCAGTCTAACCCATATTTAAATGAAAGAAAACTAAATAAATTATTAGAATTAACATGTAAAAATTATAAAAATTGTGTATTTATGAATTTTGGCGCAATTTTACTACAAAAAAAAAATACTTTCTTCATGACGTATGTCACAGAATAAATATGCTTACAGACACAATGTTTTATGAACACAAATATTTGGTTCCCGGTAGCGAACAAATCTTATTCCGCCGCACTACAAATAGTCTTCTCGAACCGAAAGCAAATATTCTTAATAGGGAAAAATACATTAAAAAAGGAAAGGAAAGGGACTATTTTATTTTATTTCAAACCATTACCTAAATTAACTAAGAATAACTTCGACAATCATCAATCTGCCGTAAGTCATTCTAGTCTCGAAAATTCCTATCTTAATGAGCAGAATGGGTCTATAATATCGACTTTAACTGAAGAGAACAAAGACCAAAAAAAAACATTTTTTCGAGACTAACACTATTAAAATCTTGCATCCAAACATTGCCAGCTTCTTTAATAAACGAGACTTACTAAAGGTAGCGCTTTTTGATTTTTCTCAAAACGGTAAATCAGTAGATATACTCTGTCTAACAGAAACGTTTATTGATGAAGATAATGCAAGCAACATTAATTTATATGATTATACTACGATATCCCATTTTTGTAGATCGAAACAAAAACGGGGCGGTGTATGTATTTTAGTTAGAAATTATATAGAGGCCGTGAAATTCTGTGTTGTAGATGATCTCTGTGAGGAATATTCTTTTGAATACTGTAGCATAAGAGTACCAAAATTCCAATTAATTGTAATCTGTTTATATAGGACCCCAAACTCTAATTATTCTATTTTTTTAAGTAAGCTTGACATTTTATTATGCAAATTAAATAGACGAATAGATAGAAACTAGTAAAATTGTGATAGTTGGTGATTTTAATATTGACACATTAAAGATTAGTAAATCACAGATAGAATTTATACACTTGATGCAAAATTATAATTTCATTATTCATATAAATTAACCCACACGACAAAAATCTTGTATTGATCACATTTTAAGCAACATAGCAAATGCCCAAGCAGATATATGTCGCTTAGGGCTGTCAGTTCACGAAACAGCTCAAATGCTAGAAATACCGGTAGCAAACATTAAAAAATCGCCGAAACATAATATATTATTTATGTTCAAGAGAGATTTGTGCAAAGAAAATATGATAAAATTTAAGACGTGTGTAAAAAGTATTAAATAGGTAGAAGTTTACAATGCTGCTGACTTTGATGGGGCGTTTAATGAATTTTTCAAAATGACAATATTGTTTTATAAGCTTTGTCTTCCTGCAATAAAATATAAAATTAGTATAGGGAATAAAAAAATTACATGGCTATCAAAAGGAATAAGAAACTCTTGCAAAACAAAAAGAAAGTTAAGGTATCATTATTAAAAGAATAAAACATTGGCAAACAAAAAAAGATTTAATGAATACTCCAAGAATTTGAGCAAATGTTTGGAATTTGCTCAAAGAAATGTTAACAGCAAATATATATATGTGAATCAAAAAATAAATGTAAAGCGTCCTGGCAAGTTATTAACAATAATAGTAGCCTCAATTTAAAAACTGTGGAACAACTAAACTATAAGGATAGAAATATAGTCAGTCCTAAGGAAATAGCGAATATATTTAACAATAACTTTATCAATAATAATAATAAAAATAAGAACAATTTAAATCTAAAAATGAAATCAACAGTTATGCAACATTTAATAATTTAACATTTTATTACTTGACATTTCTTCTATGACATTAAAAACTCATTAATTGTATACCCTATTGATAAACATTGGTATAATTTATGATGGCAAATTCTGTCGGAGGCGATAATGTCGTTGACCACAAGTGTGTAGATTAATTTTATCATTTAATGTATTTATTGTAAAAACCTACTTAATGTTGTGTAAATAATGTTTGCATACTATCTTAGTTAAAAGTCTTAGCTACAATATTTTATAAACCAACACCCACTGTACTACTTTTATGGCAAATAAATGATTATGATTATGATTATGATTATATGTCTAACTACATATTAATTCTCAGGAGGTAAAAACTGTACTTAATTTTGGTTAACTGTCTATCAGATTATTGTTATGTAGATATATACTTTGATAAATCTTAAGTTTTGTCGCAAATTAGGATGGATTGTAGTAGGTGTAGAGAGTCGATTAGGACAACCGGTGGGTCCGATTTGGATAAATTGTTAATGTGCTCCATTGGAGTAATATCCAGGGGTCAGGATGGGAAACGGAGCCCGTTGAGAGGCAGCCTGACAGTGTCCAAGAAAGAGTCGGAGGAGGAAGTCTGGCCTTTTTACAGAGGCCAGCCTGTCACTGGAGGGATCCTGTTGCCTGTTGATCCGAAACCCTCCAGTTATAGCGGCTGGGGCAAGGGGTTTTGTTGGTATTGCTTTCCCAAGGCCACCCGGGCTCCTAAGTATCATGCGTAAATGTATTCCCCTGCGTCAACAAAAAAAGGATTAAGTAAGAGGTTCAATAATTCGGCCACATATTATCATTATACGTTACCATGACAACATATTTTCCAACGATTCCAATACAACATCTGTTGGGTTAGTTTAGTACAGTTACATACAGTTTTTTGAAAATATATTAATACGTAAAGCAAAAACTTCTAGTACATTTTTACGATAATTGCGCGGACGGAGAAGTATGCGTACACTTATAGTTTACGTGTAAGAAAAGTGCAGAACGCTAATATTTTTTAATAGTATTGTTTATAAAGTACTTTAAATTAATAAATAAAACTTTACACAAACTATTATGCATTTGACACATTGATACATATGACACCGTATAATTATTGATGAAGTTTCTGTCTCTTTTCTAAGGGTTGAAACCTTAGATGAATACTTCATCTAAGGTTCATCGTGAAGTATACACTAGATTGGCGATGAAAGCAAAAGACTAAGAGCATAGTATACGTATGTTAGAGCAAGACGATTCACATAATATGTGCTAACTGCTGACGCTCGGCCTGTAGCGGCTTAGCGTCAGCAATGACCGGAACATTTACTATTCGTTTCTCTTCTAGAAATTTCCCCGAAGAAAAAAATTAGGAAAGATATTTGTGTTTTTAGAAGACGCTCAGATATTATGAAACAAAAAAAGGACTAAAAATTTAATAATTCAACAGGTTTTGTTTGTATAAGTAGTTTTTTTTTTATAATTCACTTTATAATGAATTTGTTTGAATCGGGAGACACAAAAACATTTGTCGACAAATCGAACATTGAGGCTGGTAGAGCCCCGTACTGTTTGCCTCGCACACAAACGCATACGCACACTGAGACATTTTCTTTTTGGTCCCGCCCTTATAGTTGCATCGCCAATCTAAAGGTCGTATACTTAATCTAAGGTTGAAATATGGTTGAAAACTCTACACAAGCTTATATAAAGAATAGCACACAAGACAAATTGAGTAACGTAGTCATAACATGTCATTATGACTACGTTATATATTTATATACTTATATTTAGTTTTTAATTACTAAAAAGTTTTACTTAGTCTATCTAAATTCGATATTCTCGGGTTCACTTGTAAAAATAATTTCACGTGAAATTGAATCCTATATACAATTGTCAGGTACTACATATTTTTTTTTAAATAAATTTATCTTAATATCAAAATATATAAAATATTATATAACTATTCTTAAACCTACATCTTTGTACTCATCACATCTTTGTAGATCACACTTCATGCAAGTGATTAAGGCTTAATATAATTTAAGTCTTAGATAAAGTATAGTATATTCTTTAACTAAGATTTAAGTCCTACATCTGACAGTAAAACCACAGAGTAAAGAGACGTATTACTCATGTGGTAAAACTGAATGAACTTTTTAGAATATTTCTTACTACCGTAAAAAATTAAAATAACCTGCTTTAACTTTATATAGCTAGAGATGAGACATTATGTCCAATATATATGCACATATTATTTGAGAAGAATATAAAAAAAAATATTTATGTATACCGTATTGTTTTCAATAAATTTACGAGATATTCATGCATCAATGTTTTTTTAATTCTTCGTGTAATGCAGTGGACTTTTCAGAAGTATACATAAAAATATATACTTACCGCCCATAACATTTTTAAAGACATTATTTACGCGTAATTTTTAATGTCTCGATTTCATTCACAATCACAAAAAACCGTAAAAAAACAACTGTTGAACGGTAATATTTTTGAAATATTGACGTGGTATTGCTTTACCGGTCACTAAATGTATGGATGTGAATTAAAATTACGTTGTTCGTACCTGTTGAGTTCTCTGAATTGTACTCTTAGAGTTCCGCCTTGGAAACCTTAAGGCCCAAATTTATTAGAAATGAACTCTAACATAGTTATTGAATAGAACATAAAATCAAACAAAGATATCTGAGGAACTGTGTGACGGGTACATATTTTTTGTTATTAATTCTGTCACGATGTGGTTCTTCCAGTAATTAAAGTGAGCCGTGTCAAATGACATTGTCCTTTCACAACTCTTATTTCCTGATGACGTATTTATGCACCTATGACGTAGTAATTTTTTGTTTACACTAGAAAACCCCCCATGACTATGTAGACGGACTTGTAACTGATGACTGGCAAATGACATAAAAGAGCTGTCAACATTTTCTTGGCTGATTTAGCGAGAATTTGCCACCAACAGTTTTATTATTGTTAGTCCAGTCATTGTAGGTTTTGACCCGGGACTAATTAGTCCTTGAATTTTTTTTCATGGGTCCCTCGGGAGGGTTACTGGGAGTGTGAATTCAAAACGTAGACCGGATCAGGCTTTTACAAAAAAAAACGGTTTTTCTTGAATAACTCGACCATTTTTGATGTCACAGTAAAACCATAAGGACAAAAATTGTAGGAAATTTGATTCTATACAATTTTTCTTCCATGATATTTCGATATTTTGAAAATTAAATTAAATTTGTAAAACACGACAATTTCAAAATATTTTCATCATCTCGTTTATTTTCAACTTTACGGCATAGAAGAAGAGGACTTAACTAGTAAAGAATGAGCTAAATAAGTTATGTTGTTGTGTATCATTCGATGTACTCTATGCGAATGTTTATATTTATTGGTAGCCTCAGTGACTCAAAACTCCATCTGCTCGTTTGGCAGCTTATACTATAATAATATTATGTTATTTCATTTCTTGTTTGATATTAATATTTTATAGATATATGAACAAACAAACAAGTATTTTAAATTTTACTCTAAGTTAGGGTCTCTAATAAAGTTATAAATCTAAGGCGACTTTTAAGTTAAAAGTCGTAAGCATATTTTTTACATGAATATTTTCCAGGACGTTGCTTAAAATTGCTTTATAATAATTATTTTTAATGTGTTTGTGATTATCTTGTTTTTCCTCAGTATATTGATGCTAGATTTTCCTTGCGTTCAAATATGTATATATATCGTAATGGGCAGTGTAATAATAAAATAATGACGCAGTAAATATTTATCGAAATGGACATAACATGTATTGTTTTAATGTCTTATATCTTTGTTGTTCGTTCATTTATTGGGATATCATAAAGCATACATGGTACTTACTAAGATTATAGTTTACAACTCTCGACCATGCCTAAATTTTTAACTCTTTATCACATGATTGTTTTGTAGATCTTGCCTTGGTTATTATTATTAAACGAGTTATTAGGTGCAGCAAGACACCCGTAAGATGCTGTATATTGTTTTCTAGATATAAAAAAAACGCTATACACAATGTAGTAACGTCTACGTCACACCACTCCATATCACAGAATACATATACCCTATACACAAGTTGCTCAAGTTGCTCCATATACACAAGTTGAGAGTTGTTTTCCTTTTTTTTTTCTAATTGCGGGTACTTCTATGTTACCTCCCAGCGGCATCGCGTCATTCGTTGAGAGTCCATGCTGGATCATTAATTAAATATCACTATCGAGTGAGTGCACAGAAGATTATTTTTTACCTTTGTATAAAATACAGCTTAATTCATATTACTTAGTTTTGTATTAATATATAAAATACGTTGTTGTAGTGTTATGTGTGTTGTGTAGTGTTAATTACTAATGCATTAATTAATTGTCCATGGGGCAAAATTTTCTAGTAATTTTTGCCATTCACAAACTATACATTAGTTTGAAAGTTATAAATTAAAATGAATACTTTCGAAAGTGAAGGATTATGACGCCACAGTCGTTTCTCTCCGCCTACCCCGCAAAGGATTTGGAGTGAGTATAATATAATGTTGTTTTTAGAGGTGCGTCGAATATTCGTTTGGTATTCGGTATTCGGTGTATTCGGCATCTTTTTCACTATTCGGTACTCGACCGAAAATTCGGTTTTGGCGCCGAATATATTGGGTTTGGGGTAGTTATTTGACTTTTTTGCCCACACGATGTAGAGTTTAAACATACAACATCCTCGTTTATTATGGGCCAAACAAATTCTAAAAAGAAAGTGTTGAATACACTTAAATCAATATTTATTTCTAACCTTAATGCAATATTTTAAATATTAAAAGAACAACCTTATAGTTCCCCTATAATATATATTTGACAATAGGTAATATTCACTTTAATAGTTATGTAGAAACAGAGAGACGCTCGAAAAATATAGAAAACGAGATAAAAAATAAAAGATTATCGAAAATAAACATAAATATTATAATTAATTTATGGTAAAAACATCAAGCTTTCGGTCCCCTCCGGTAAGTCTGTAGCGTTTTTCACTCAGAAACACTGGCAACTGGCAAGATTAGCTAAATGTGCATATTTAGACTTATGCTTTACCCACGGGCCACGAGCTCGCTCGCCATCTAGCCAGCAGCTACACGTAGCGAACATATTGTTAGAACCTGTTTACGCGGCAAAACTATGTAATGGTAAACCGAATAGTGCGGCCGAATATTCGGTTCGGTAAAATTTAAACTGAATAGTATTCGATATTCGCTTATTCGGTGAAACCACTATTCGGCGCATCTCTAGTTGTTTTCATACGTATAAACATAAGTATCCAAGCCAGTTTACAAACTGGCAGTAGTAAGCTAGTTTATAAGTAGTAATATATTACTAGATATATGTTTCAAGGATGCATAAATGAGATCCTATTTACTATTCAAATTTTGTTTTGTTTACTATTCTCAACATATATACATACTTTATTCCAAGTATTTGAAACTACATCATCCATCGTTTCCTTAAACAAAAAAACCTTCAAAGCAAATATACTTCGAACTTCTTGTCACAATATAAATATTATGGTTTTACCAGAATATATGATAATATGATTGTTCAAGGGCTGTTTATACATAAGAGAAACACGCACCTGCTATAGTAGTTAAGACAAATAAAATCAACATAACATCGTGGATAAAATCTGAGGGCACGGCAGTCGAACCGGCTGTACAATCATTTTCTCGAAGCAATATAGGGTAAATTCAATCCTCTATAACTTCATTGTGGATAAAACAGGAAATCTGAATTTTAAAAGTCCTTCCGAATAGATGTGGGGTGACTTAGGATCTTTAAGAAGCTAGGGGGAAAAGATAGGGGGTCCTGAAATGTCTCCGCCTCGGTTCATTGACAAGTTCAAATGCCTCCAGTGCCATGTTTGACTTCATTATATTATCGGATGAGCTGCATGGAAGTCGTCTTGGAGACAATTTCAATCGTGTGGGGCACAATTGCCTAAACAATGTAATATAATATGTAGCTTGTAATATATATTGTTTTCATGCATGGCCAAGTCGATCTGTTTATTCAATATTAAAAGATTTTTAATATTGATATAATAATAACTTACGCAATATCTTTTGACAGAAGTTCCTATAAGTAGGGACTAAATAAATTTACCGACTTGGTATAATATGGATCTCACAACTTTTTACGGTAGTAAAGCTAAACTGCGAGACGTTTTTTACAGGATCTTTTTAATGGCATAATTTTTGCAGTAAAAATTTAAAAAAAAGTACCACACACAGAACTTATTAATAACTATCGGTAAAGAATAAGGTTTAATTAATTCAGCTCAGTCAGTTTATTCATATTTCATATTCGTATTCGAAATATTATATTATTCAAAATAAAGAATACTACGAATCTTTTTTTGAACTCTGCTGCCGGTTCAACATACAGTTGAGCCCTGATCTTCGAAGAACCGGTGAAACAAATTCAGCGGGACTGATTACTTGAAATAGGTAAATGCATGTAAGTGTGGTTTGTAAAAATCCAAACATCGAAAATTTAAACGAACGCTTAACCATTAACCAAATTGTTATGGACATTCGTATTGTACATTTCTAAACATCATAATACCAATATAAAATTGTCGAGTCACGGTGTTTGTGGTCAAACTACTCGGAAACGGCTTAATCGATCTGTTTTGTTGTTCTTTGTAAAATATTTGCAACTACTACAAGCTCTCCGGACAAGGTTTGAAATCATAATTGATACTCTGTAGACGGTATACAGTTTAATACCAAGTTCTTTTTACATGGAGGTCGTCGTCTGTGTGGTCCACCAGAAGAATCTCATACGATTTTCAGGCACAAAATCGTACACATATTTTTTTTATTTCAAATAATAAAAAATAAAATAAAAATATTTTGGCGCTTTGCATGCACTATTTTAAGAATATTTACAAAAACAATAATCCAAACTAAATTCAAAGTAACCGCAACACGCTTTTAAAAATATTATATAAACATTTAATTTATCCACATAATGAATCCTAAGTCTTCTAAAGTTTTACAGCAATCATGGCTGCGGGTGGACTGTGACAACGGATGTACTGATGTAATAACCAAGTTATTAAATAATAAGGCTTGTTATAGGATTAAATAGACCGCGATAAAATTTATAATACGCGTTCAAATAGTTTTATTGTAATTTTATTAATATAATATAAGGTAAGTTGGAAGTCGGTGCCAAGGGCAGCCTTAATAATTATATTTGCTGTTGTTATACTGGAGCTTATTGGAAGTGCTTATAGTAAAATTATGTATTTTCCTAAACGCTTCGCGCTAGCTTAATCCGACGCTAGGCAGGAGAGGACTTCCTGGCCACGGACACAGCGGTGCGAGTTGCGACTTGCGACGCGATGAGCGGATCGTCTGTCTTTCTCTCACTCGCCGCGCCGCAAATCGCACCGCTGTGGCCGTGGCATGGCGCATACATTTTGTATGTCACGTCTTGCCGCTCACTTCGCCGCTCGCCGCGCCGCAAGTCGCAACGCTGTGTCCGTGGCGGAGCGGTTAGGCGCTTTGCGCTCTGCCACGCATCACGTGAACGACAACGTGAACCGCATAAACCAACTACGCGCGTGAGTGCGTAAATATCCACACAATGATGCAGATCGCCGTTCCCGCAAGTACTTGCGTAGGTGCGTCGATACGCAACATGCATCGTGACGCGTGGCAGTGAGCGGAGCGCCTTAGGGTCAATTCACACCAAAAGCGCGGCGAAGCGCAGCGAAACGAAGCGCAGTTTATGTGTCATATGAATTTCAACTTTATAATAATTACTATAATACTTATTGTCGCATGAGAAACTCGAGCGAGTCGCGCGGATTCCCGCGACTGCGCGAGGAGTCGCTGGAATCCGCTGGAATTCGCGCGGAAGTCGCGAGAATTCGATAATAAGTACTACAGGAATGAAAATAAAGTTTAAATTTATATGACACTGAAAGTGCGCTCCGTTTCGCTGCGCTTCGTCGCGCTTTTGGTGTGAATTGAGCCTTACATGCCCAAACTATGAAACCTTTGTAGTTAATAAAAACGCAGGTAAATTAGTAGTTTATCTTTTACTCCTTAAAACATAGTGTTTATCGTTTATCATCATCACAGCGACATAAAATGATAAATTATAGACACACAACATTTTATTTAATTTAGAAAGTACGTTTATAAAACGTAATTTAATAAAATAAATAAAAGTAAAAGTAATTTGTGCATATAACTTTGAGGGTGGCCTTCGGTTTCCTATAACATCGTATTTATGACCAACTTTTAAGCCATTACAAAAAAAATAGTCATCGAAATTGGTTGAATTGGAAACCCAGCGTAAAAACCATACAAGGGGTATATTAATTGAAAACATCATCTTTTTAAAGTAGCCTAAAAGACCGTAACTGGTTTTTGAATTGAGAGAAAAAGTCACACAAAAGAAGACTAATTAGACCAAAAAAAGATATAAAATATTGTTTTTTTGTGAATTTTATTTTGCTATTGGCGCACAAACCGTGACTTTGAATGATGTTAGCGGATATTTTATGTAATTGCCAACTAAATTGTCTATTTTGGATTTAACTAATCCTTGTTTAATTTTTAAGTATTTTTTGTTTAGACAATTAATAAGATAAACCTGACTGTACCAAAGCACCTCGTACTTTTTTTTGACGCAGGGGAATACATGATACCTAGGAGCGTGGGTGGCCCCTAGATCTATGTCGGCCTCGACAGTCGGTGCAATCCCGATTAAAGCCCTACTCTTCACCTGCTACAATTGAAGGGTCCCGGATCTACCAACAACAGAACACCTCCTTGGGGACAGTCCGGCTGCCTCTGAAGAGTCCCTACGATGTCGTCGGAACCGTGCCATGGAGTCAGGTTCCCATCCTGACCTCTGGCGCTATTACTCGCCACAAAGGAGCACGCCACCAATATGACCAATCCACGCCGCCGTCTACTGATACAGAGGGACGGGTGGAAGACTCCTCAGTTGAGCTGTTCTTAGTCTGGCATCTCCCCCAGGCCTGTCCAGTATGGGTAGCCCTGTCCGGCATAACCTTGGAGAGACAGACAGAAAGACTCAGAGGTACGAAAGCCCTACACCACGGCAAGCATCTTCGGGGAAAGCACTTGGTGTACTCGTCTTAATACTTAATAATACAATATACATATTTTTAACAACATTTAGCATCTTTACATATAATAATATAGTAAAATTTGTCTATCTGTAATATGTATATCCTACTAATATTATAATTGCCAAAGTTTGTTTGTTTGTTACTCCTTCACGCAAAAACTGCTGAATCGATTTTCATGAAATTTGGCACACACATAGGGAGTAACTTGGTTTAACACAGGAATTTATCCCGAAAAAAATGTTCCTGTGGAATGCCATGTGATGATTTTATATTATACACGGGATTAAAAT
>LUGF01043707.1:65832-83787 GCA_001625245.1 Calycopis cecrops
GATGGGATATAATAATTGCAAACGATAATGCAAGGTCCTTGTAGGTAACACTACACTATTCCAAAACAGTAAAACAAAAATTTCGCAGTTTACTAAATAAAACTCAATGTATGTATGATAAAACTCAATGTATGTATCTTTGCTTTTGCTTTGTAAATAGAGGGAGCTCGAGTGTGAATTAACCCACCCATTAAGCTAGTCTACTATAATATGCTATACGAAAATCTAATATATGATATATATTATATATATTACTAGCTGCGCCCCGCGGTTTCACCCGCGTAACTTTCGATCCCGTGGGAATATCGGGATGAAAAAAGATGTTGGCCGATTCTCAGACCTACTCAATATGCTCACAAAATTTCATGAGAATCGGTCAAGCCGTTTCGGAGGAGTATGGCAACGAAAACTGTGACACGAGAATTTTATATATTAGATTTTGTGTGATTATTTTTTCTTTCTTTCTTTGGAAAATCCAAAAGTGGTACATTTAATTTTTAAAATTCATATATTTTAATCAATTATTTAGTAGTAAAATATAAATGCACCTACATAAGTGCGGTGTGTAAGTAGCCGATGGCCTAAGTGAGGTGTAGGAGGAAGGAGGGCAACGCATCTGTCTAACCTCTACCATAAAAAACACAACACTTGATGAGGACGACGCGACATCCTGATGTGTGTGCGTATTTGTACAGCGTATCTACTAACGGCACTTTAGTGTTTGTATGTAGAAAGCCACTTAGTCTTTCGAAGGACTTTGGGACAGCTTAACAGTAGGTACTGTAGTACCGCTAGCCGCTAATCTGTAGACTGTTCAGGGGCGTAGTCAATATGCTAGCGGTATTACCTAAAAATCTGTAAAAAACCTAAAAGACCCTAGACTATTACTGCCTAAATATTCTGTCCCAGCTGGGTGAAATATTAAAAGATGAGAATACTTTTATATGTTTATTTAGAAACTAATATTATATAAGATACATTTGTTTCAATTATTAAATCTAAAACCTAGCTAAGAGAGTTCGTAATTCTTTCAACCTGTCTCCGTTTTTTTTTAGAATAATCTTTTTTCTGACAAGAAGAAAAATATAAGTTCCATATTTCAAATTCGAACTTATATTTTTCTAATAAAAATATATCAAACGCAGAGGTTTCATTTGATATGAGCATAGAGTTTCCTCTATACTACAGTACCTATATTTATGGTAGTACCTAGTAAAATTTATGGCTACCCCCCCGCCCCCTGTCGTTTATATTAACTCATAAGGTTCTTAGATCAAATAATAATAAAAATACTTATAATAGTCTGAGATAAGATTAAAATGAATTCCTCTCAAACCAAATATTATTACGTTTAATTTGTTCTGAGGACTTTTTATTAAGGCTATGGGATTTCCTATATCAAATATAACTTTTTCTTATAATCGCAAATTGCAGCGTGTTTTTTACAAGGCGTTTCGTTATTAATAGTAACTAGTGGTCCCGCGAAGATCGAAAGTCGATCTAAGTTAAACTTTTTTGTAAGTATTTAAAAACTAAATATCATATATGTCATATCACTATCATCACGCCATCGTAACTAAGGTAAACAATATAATATGAACTATGATAATATTGTGATAATAACTTTTAATATATTCGTCCAAATTACTGAATGTAAAAGACAAAGTTTATCTACATTCAATACGTAAAGTGACAGATGTATCAATTTTCATAAGAGTTCGATAAATAATCTAAAATGTACATCGTTAATAAATATCCAATTTAATTGAATGTTTGGTTCACTATTTTGGTCATAGTGACTTACACATAAAAGATAGATATATGCTGTTGCAAACTTTTATTTAGAACTATTTAAGATAAATAATCCTACAGTAATTATCTTTGTGTAACTCCAACGATTAGAGCAGTGCACGCCAATATTGCTCTCAGGGGGCTGATTTTTTCCGACTTACTTGACAGTTATCGTTATATTATAACCAAATTATAAAAAATCCCTATAAATTTGAACTTATTATGTTATTCTGATATGAAAGCTATATTACTGTAAAGTTTCATGAAAATCCGTTCAGTAGTTTTTGTGTGAAAGAGTAACAAACACACTCACAAACTTTCGCCTTTATAATATTAGTAGGATGTATATATCGTAGACAGTTGTATTCTCTGTCTACGGTATATATATTAAATAACGTAGACAGAGGAAAATTCTTTTCTGCCATTACATTTTTATAAAATATTAGCGTTCTGCGCTTCTCTTACACATAAACATTAAATGAGCCAAAGGAGACTGAACATCATCATATTTTTGTATATAAAAATCCAAAAACAGCACCTTTCGCAATCTGGGAATGGAGAAATATAAAAAAATGTTTTGCTATAATCGATTAATTGTTGAATAAATAATCGATTGAACATTTAAAAAAAGACCTTTGTACTACACTTAAATATTTGTAAAATACATTAGGTAGCATCATAATATTAATATTTAAATGCTCTTTGCATAACTATACCATAATCCTATATCACTTGTTTCCTATTTTCCGATGCGTCTGAGTGCCTTTGTTCTCAATTTCCGATGATTTGTGCAAGTGAACATGTTGTTTTATCACTCAGACATTCTTTCCCTCTATACCACTTTATAATATTTATTAGTATTACTTTACTCTGTGATATATAGGAGGGAAATAAGCAGCCTGAGCCATTTGGTAACCGTACCGATTCCCATTGATATCCACATATTTGTTGCAGATGTGTTGTCAACCTTCCCTCCTTCTCGTCCAATGGACCGCCGGAAATTCACAAATCGCACGTATCGCGACACAGCTGTCACCATGTAGCGGTGTCATGTGAGCGAGAGGTAGGGTTGCCATCTCAAAAATCTGTCAACTAGGACAAGGCAAGGCAAGGCAAGCTCCGAAATCCGGGGTTCTTACACCCCGGATTTCGGAGCTTCCTACCCGGACGTTAGAAAGTAGTATTTTTCATAAGATACTCAGAAGTATAAAATATAGTTTTTACTTTTTATGGTCATAAATATAGTATTATTTATTTTAATGCTATTTTAAACTAAATAACGAACTTAAAAAAAATACTTCAAGTAACCATAAACATTTCTTCCAAAACTTGAAATTTTTTGTCTTAGTTTTTTGAATCAAATCAATTAAATCAAAATCCGGACTACAAATAAAACCCCGCCCGGACGCTCTCCGGACGCCCTCTAAACTAGGACAAATCCGGGGAAACCCGGACGGATGGCAACCCTAGCGAGAGGTAGCACTTCGGTCGTGCTGGTCCGATTTGGCAGAAATTCCGCGTGGCACTACCTCTTTCAAGCATGACACTACCTCTTTGTCTTTTACTATGATTCATATATTGTCATTTTTCATTAAATATTTAGCATTTAGGTTTACAAAACACCTTTTGAAATTCAGGTATCACCTGATGATTAGGTAAAGATTGCAACATAACCTCACTTTTACTAAGCCTCCTCTTAGACCCCGTCCAGATTGAGCGTATTACGCGCGTATTAGGCCTGACTACAAACAATTTAACGAGGTGGTCGGGTTTCAAGTCCCTCAAAATTTCACACACGTAGTTAGTAAATAGTAATAAATATAGTTCAGTACTTTTTTATTATATTTAATATGCAACATAATAATGTAAAAAAAGAAAGACATAAAAAAAGAAACACGACTCGTAAGGGCCTTGAATCCCGACCACCTCGTTAAATCGTTTGTAGTCAGGCCTAATACGCGCGTAATACGCTCAATCTGGACGGGGTCTAAGATTGTCAAAATTCATGGAATTTCTAGCAAGGAACTAATAACTTGAATCCTTTAATTCATGTTCTTTTTATCTTATTACATTTTGGCCCAGATGTATGTAATTGCTTCAGCCTCCTTTCATACTCCTGCGTCCGCGCAATTTTCGTAAAAATGTTTCCGAATTTTCACGTATAAATATATAGATATTAGTGTTTAGGTATGTTAAAAATACAAAAACAAACATTTAAAATGTTAGCTACAATATAAAAAAAAAACAATAATTTATCAAAAATAACAATATTTTATTAATAAACATTATCCTAGAAGGGAGGCTACAACAGCGGGGGGTACGCCTACAGGACCCTCCTGCTCGATTTTGGGTTGGAAACCATTTTCATCGGCTATATATACGACCCTGTATTTGACTCCGTCAGGACCGACCCAGCTGTAAGAACCCTTTACAGCAATAGACTCGTTGTCAGTACCAGCATTTCTTAATTCACCTTCCTCTTCACGTTGTGTGCCATCACTTAGCTCAAAGCTGGAATCGTTCAATGAAATTACATTAACAAAATAGTAAATTAAATTTAGTAATTTTATAAAAATGACAAATAGCTATTTGTTTCTTATAATATTATTTTTAATGATTATTGCATTATTCCTTGCAGTTAGCAGATATATTAGATCGTTAATACGACATCGCAACATCCAAAGTTTAATCATACACGCTACAGCTTTTGTTTGAGGGTATGCTGTCAGATGTCAGCTCGTATTAAAACAATTGGTAACGCGCACTGGTACAGTTACTTGCTATTATTGCTCGGCTCCGACGTCAGAAGAGGCTGATCTAGGTTGTCGGATCAGCTCCCCCGATTATGCCGCCGCCACCTTGTCGTGAGGGGAGTAGGGGCTTGCAATCCCTAAGGCTATGCTGGACAGGGCTACTCATACCGGATAGGCTTGGGGGACAGGCCAGACAAAAAGCAGCTTATCTGGGAGGTCCTACACCCATCTCACTGAACCAGCAGATGGCGGTGTGGAACAGGACGACTTCCGAATCGGAAGATTCGGACAAACAAATCGGTGGCGTACTCTTTTGGGGTATTGGAGTCAGGAGTCAGGATAGAATCCCATAGCACGGACGACTCCGACGATGGAGTAGGGACTATTCAGCGGCGGCTGGACAGTCCCCAGAGAGGAGTCTGGCCATTTCGCCGAGGCCAGCCTGTCGCTGAAGGGATTCTCTTGCTTGTATATCCGGGACCCACGAATTATAGCGGCTGAAGGCAGGGGTTTAGTCGGTAGATGCAACACAATTGCCGAGCCTGACGCGAAACTAAAAAAAAAACAAAAAATTTACGAACTAAAGGGTGTGTTTGGTGGTCGGCGGTTTTTTATAAAACTTCTAATGCCTTATAAAAGAATCTGACAAGATTTTTATGCGTATATTGCTATATGCAAGGAAAAGGTGCTTTAATATTTATTCGGAATTCTTCGTGTATAGTGGCAAACATGTTCATCTACAGGTGATAGGAGTAAGGTTCTGAGTTCTAGCCCCCGGACCGACTAAAAGTGTTATTAGGATTATACAATTTACGATAACACCTCGAAGTCAGAAAGGTATATAAGACCATCCTGCCTTGATGAGATCACCTAAAGCCATCGTCACATCTCTCTCCAGGCGAGTTTAGCTGCTATCCCATAGGAATAGCGAAACGAGGGAATAGAGTCTGCGCATGGACTTGTGAAATGTATCTCGCGCTGATGGCCGGTCTCTATAGATATGGCTGTCGTAACCAAAATCCTGCTAGGAGGACTTAAATATTGCGAAAACTAATCACAAATATCTAGTCTTTTTTAGTACAAGGGGACATAGGAGTACCTACTCAGGGTGTTTTCATAACAACTCACGCCTACAGACATCTGCACAATGGCCTGGAGTTGAGACGGGTTACCCAAATTTTGCCTCTAAATGGGCAACCGGAAACTTACAAATTACACGATACGCGACAGCACAGCTGTAATTCTGCTGAACAGATTTACAGTTCGCTCCTACTCGCATGAATTTCTTAGGTTGGATCAGATGGTGACCTCAGATACCCACAGATAGGTCCGTTAGGTCCTCTGATTCTGGGATACTTATAAGCCGTATGAAACGCCACTGTTTTGACCACGCTGCTTGCGATAACTATGACATATGGTCATAGTTATGGCAAGCATTATAGGATACCTTCCGTAACGCCACCCCTATTCAACAATCCAGCAATGTCGTAATTACAAATTTGAATTTATGAGGTCACATTATCAATTCTCAGATCAAATCTTCGTAGCTATACAGCGTACTTGGAATACTGTTTTCAGTATTTTAAGTTCTATCAGCACACTTGAATACTGTTTTAAATTTTTTGAGTACATACTCATATTTATATGCACCGAGACCGTCATTGTCGTTGTTGTATCTCAAAATTTGCACATCCTTAGGATCCACGGCAGCTCGCTTATTCGGGATACGGGCAGCAACCGCTAGTCCCACACAACAGAGTACCACCAACTGGAAATTAAACTAGAATCACTATCACTGATAAACCTAGAAACACTAAAACACCAAGAGAAACTGACCAGTTTCATTTTAATTCAAAATCGTCTTCAGTTATGTTTGTTTATTAGCCATCAAGCGTGATTTATACTTTTCCAAATACTACATTGCAACATGCGATTGTCGTACTTTTAACCTGTTCTAAAGTTTTGTGTCATATATGACGGCGAAGGTCTGCTACGAAAGGTTAGAGGACATGCGTGACGTGTACAGTCAACGACATATATCGCGTTCTCGTTTATATTTTGTTACATGGTATCTTCATTTATAAAAGTTAATGTTTGTCTTTACGTCATCGAACTCAAAAATTACTGGACCGATTACCAATTTTCATATTATGAATTTTCATGTAATGAAAATTGGTAATTAAAGGTTTTGATGAAAAGATATTACATTTTCTTGTAATAATGATTATATCATTTTATTAGGGTATGTATTCACGTTAGGTTTGGTTTATGAGTTTGGATGACATCTTTTGAAAAAATAAATGGAGGGACTGGTTATGCGCATGTCTATTAGTGTCAGTAGCCAAGCCAAGACAGTCAAACTACGTATCTACTTATTTGTTCCTATCAAATAGTATACCAAATTAAACTTACTCATCATGTATATGACAATATGTGTAGAAACTGTTTTGTGATCAGCAACCAATTACATCAGAAGAATATTATAATATATAAAAGGACGTAATTCCTAATTTCTTTATAAATAGACACTTCAGTTATATTTCTGTTCTTAGTGTTCATTTATATTATGGCGACTATACTTTGCGCAAAAGCTAACATTTGAATATAACTGCAGATTAATAATAGATGTTTCATATAATTATATTTCAAGCCTATTAAAGGTGAATCATTATTGTTGAAAGGCAATTTGAATATTTCTTAATTACTGTGAAGAATTTTCATCATCTTCATCATGATCATCGACACGAACCTATCAGTCGTGTGCTGACCTTAGTCTTCAAATGTACGGAAAAATTTATGATCAGAATGTATGTATGTATGTATGTATCTATAATTAGAACATATTTTTAAACGGTCTTGGATCAGCAATCGTATCCTCTGCTATTGCTCTTGAAAACTTGTGTAAAGGTTAAGGTGAGAGATTTTTCAATAAAAAGAACTGACTGGGATATTTACTTATAACATTAATATTTCCGTAGGGAATGGAGATGCTCCGCATTAGCGTGGTACTCTTGTGTGCCATTCGACCTCAAGAAGTGGCTGATGGAACGACCCAAAGGCCTCGCACAGATTCTGACGACATGGTTGTTCGGTCGTTTTTTTTGGGAAGTGGTGAGGGTGCAGTTGCCAGCCTGTCACCACTGCGAGGAGGCGCTGCGAGGTACGGATCAACACACAATAGCAGTCTGTCCCGCGTGGAACATACGCACGCGGCATTAAGGGACGTAGTTGGACGTGATATCTCGCTGCCAATGCTAATATTATAATCGAGTTTTTTTAATGGTATATAGGTGGCAAACGAGTCATTATCATGACTACCGACGCCCATAGACATCCGCATATAGGCTTTACAGGCGCGTTGCCTTCCATTCCCCTCCCACCTCCATAGGCCAGCGGCTGATTACACACGCACGAAACGCGACATCACAACTGTCACTTTATGCCGGTCTCGTGTAAGCGAGAGGTACATCAGCGAGAGACGAATCGTTTAAGAGAGATAGACAACCAGCTGAAACTGAAACTGATGCTTGAACATGAGAGTCATCTTTCGGCAATCGAGTCTCCATGTATGCCCCAGGATCTTCCTGGGGCCATCCTTTAATTAAAGCATTCCTCAGCGAAAAAAATATGTATCGATAGAAAAGCTTTCACTATGCGGAGATATGACATTAATTTCAGTGGAATCCTCGATTCGCAAGTCCGACTCGCACTTGACCAGTATTTCTCGCATTACATATCTATGATAATACCTATGGCTTTGTGTTGGCTTTTATTTTTATGTTTTAAGTTATGCAGTATGTTGATGCAAATTAAATAAATTACATTAATATTTAGGTTTTTTCCATTATTTATATCAACTTTTTAGGCAATAGTGCTTTTATCTCATATGCAAAAATACAAATGAGTATATGTAATAAAAAAATATTTATGATAGAAACATTTCGTACGTAAATGTTTGTGATGTTATTTAAGACTAATAAAATTATTTGGATGATCACTATTTGCTAGTCGATTTTTAATTTCTAATGGAAACCCAGTGTTTCCAAAATGGTTTACACATATACTTAGTTTAAAAGTAAAATTAATTAACTAAAATATTTTATTAATTTATAAATTTAAGTATTTCGAAATTTTAATTGCAAGATAATGTCGTACTCTCCTATTAGCGTACTCTGAAAAGTCCTAACTGCAATTTACCCAAGTCATTTTTAAGCGCCAATGGTCACTGACTCACACCTCCGTATCAATAATAATAAGGCATACTATAAGGTACCAGATTTTATGACAGATACCACATCTTTTTCTTGGTATTAGGACCCTCCTCCCAGGCTGTTTCTGTGTCATAATTTTTGTAAATTCATAAATTGTATTGTTTTATATCATTTATAATATGCAAATGTGTTTGTATTTTTATATTTTTTACTTTTACATATCATCACAACGTGAGGCCCGCTGAGTTTGCTTCGCCGGTTCTTCTCAGGACAGGGCTAGGGTTGAACCGGTGGCAGATTCAATTGTTGACGTTCAAAAAGTAATCCCTGTAATACTATTTTGAATAAAAACTTTTTCATTTTCAATAACAATTTTGTTTTGCAACTGGATCACAATGGTAGGCTTGTCTTTACAAACCTTAGTTTTGAGATAGCCCTATAAAAAGTGTCGACTAGAGTTAAGTCTATACTCCTTTACATTCTTCTTCTTAGTCGTCACACTCTTGCCATAGTGGTCATGCTCGTCACATCAGGGTTGGTGTCACGCTTCACAATCAGTCGCCAGTCGCCTCTCCTCTCGTTTCGTTGCTCTTCTCGTACACTCGTGGAGTGAGTCATCAAGCGCAGCCCTCACCTGGTCAGTCCAGCGCATAGGAGACCTGCCGCGTGGTCTTGTACTTTCAACTCTTCCCTGTACTACAAGGCGTTCGACTGATGTATCCCCCAACGCGAAACATGTCCTAAATAAGTGAGAATGCGACCTTGGACAATGGAAGACAGACGCTGTCGGACTCCAAGCTCCTTGAGGATGGAAATGTTGGTTCTAAATTCCGTCCACGATATGCCCATCGTTCTCCTCCAGCACCACATCTTACAAAATTTTACATTAATTAAATTATCACCTTCGAATTAAATGTTACTAATTACTGAAATCTGTTTTTTCATGGGAGTGGATCTTATCAGTACAAAATTTATTCGATGTTTATAACAATCATAGAGTTTGAATCCTTACACTAGTTGAAATACTTAGTAATGTTTTTAACGTTTAAAGCTTTAACGTTGAAAATGGTAGACTTGTCTTTATAATCCTTAGTTTTGAGATCGCTCTATAAAAATTCAACTATAGTTAAGTATAGTACTCCTTGGGAGCAAATAAATGTTACCATGTACTGAAATCTGTTTTCCTGGGAAAAGAAATTATCAGATCTAAATTTTGTTACTATTTATAATGATCGGTTTTAATTCTTGTTGAATTATGTATTTAACGTTCAAAACTTGAATACGCTTACGAAAAAGAAAATGTATTGTCGAATGATGATTATCTTGAAGGTGGCGCACGAGAAATAAGAAGGAAAAAGAGGACTCGAATTATTTTACATTCGTCTCTGTAGTCTCGAATGCTTGTTACCATTTTCTTTTCTTTATTCCACTGGATGTATAATTTATGCCTAATAATGTATAAATTAAAGAAAAAATTAAAAATTCAATACAGAAGTAGATAAAAATAAAGATTTATTTACATAACAATTTCAATATTTAAAACGAAACACGTACTAATACGTAGACTAGGTAAAGAATGTTCGATTCATTTAACCGGCGAGACTAGCGAGTACGGCTGGGGAAATGGCGCCTCCTGGGCCTTGTTCGATCTCCGGCTGGTAACCGTTCTTGTCGGCGATGTACCGGACAATGTATCTGACAACATCGGGGCCGATCCACTCGAAGGAGCCGACTACTTTGAGTGATTCATCTTCACGGCCTTCGTTTTCCAATGTACCTTGAGCTTCGGCTCTTTGTCCGTCTGTTTGTTCATATCTAAAGTGAGAGGAAATAAAATATTAATGCGGAGCTGCAAAATTTGCAAATTAAATATTGTCCTTAGAACTTTGTAATAACGTCTACATAATGTAAAATAGCTTAGCAAGAAAAAGGTTATTATTGCATAGATATTATCAAGAATTATATTGTATTACAATTATTTAAACCAATCGAAAACTAGATAGTAAAAATACCTATATGTATGTATTTTGTGTTCAGTATAAAATATAAAACAAATTTATTAAAAGTTTCGTAGTATTGAAAAAAGTAGTTTGAAAGATATTAATTATTCTCATTAAGTCGATTACATTTTTAAAGAATAGATATTTATTGACAATGGTTTATTTATTATTTGCTATTTTTATATTACTATGTAGGTTATATTATAAGTTAAAATAGATTTAGATTTATATTTATTGTCTATAGTCCGAAATGATTACATTGTGAAATTTCATTATAATTATTCTGTTTTGCTGTTAGCTCATAGATATAGAATATATAGTTAATACATATGGGATTACTTAGTTAAGTCTAGTTACTAGATACTAATCTATAATAATATGAATACTTACGCAAAACGGTAGTTTCCTAGACCGATGTTGTCATTCTCGTAACGGGTAAGCTGGGCATTGTTGGGAGAGTACTTTACAACTATTTGAGCAGGGGGAGCTGCAGCAGCAAGGGCTACCAAGCAGAATGCGATGATCTGGAAAAATAACATCTTATGATCAAATTTGCAGACAAAATCTCGTCTCAACATGTTTGCCCTATACTTTTTTATGAATAAATATTTGTTTTTAATTGTTGTTTTAATAATTTAATTTTATAAATAATACAAAACTGCTCAACGTTTTGAATTTTTTTTTTCTTTATTTTATTTTATCCAACTTATTTCACCACATTTGCCATGTCTATAAATAAATATTTAAATAAACTATGCAACGTTTTGAAATTTTGTATTTTTTTTTATAAGCTTTCATGTTAAGTACTCTCGTAGCTCTAGATTTAGTTGAACACGCACACAACACTATACACTTATTAAAATAATACGAACCAGTCTCATTTTTACGAATTGGTCTAACGTTGTCGGATCTCGGCGGTAATGTAACGCTTCTCGTATTTATACGGCTTATTTATTTATAATGCCCCAAAATACCGGTCTGGTATGCTAATGCACCAATAATAGTGAAGGTAAAACGTATATGGTGACGAATTGTAACTAATTTATGTGTCAAATTATCGTATATTTAGAACAATCACATCACTTTAATAGTAGACGTATGATCTATTTAATTATTATATTATGATATTTAATTATTCCATTATGATTGTATCGTTATATTTAATTATTTTATAATATGACACTTCGATTTTAGATTATTACACACATACAAATTAGTACCGGCTTTCCACTTAATGTCATTGAAGTAGACTATTTAAAATATATAAAACTTTTCAGCTAACTTCATTTAGAGATGGTACTTTTTTTTGTTGTATCGAATTTGAAGTATTACTCAAGATTTTACATTTAATTAGTTATAATAAGCTTTATAGACTTTTCTTTAATACGAATGACATTGATATTAATTTTAAGCTATTGTCCACAACGTGGAATTATTATTATGTATTATGTCATATGTAAGAGAAGAGGGAAGCCATGGTCTTAAGATTCTTTGATGTTTAAGATATAATGCTGTACTTAATTTCAGGGCGTTAATTGACGCACTTAGTCTCGGGTGTCATTAGTCATCTACGTTTAATTGCGCCCAATTAGCATTTTATAATTATCTCTATTTTTATTTCAAATTTCCTTGGATGTTGATTTTCATAGTTGACAGCATGTTAGCGTTGAGATTTTTTTGTAATGATTAAGTAGAAAGTATTAGATGTGTTGGAGGTTTTACAAAATTTAATTATAAAAGTATTTGTAGTTTAAATAATGATAGTAGCTATCTAAAAAAAGACAGTCTAATATACTTTTACTTTTACTATTACTTTTAGGTTTTGTACGGCTATAGGTCGATATATTTATCTTTATTAAGAAAATAGTCAAATTAGTATATGGGTGTTATTAAAAACTATACGTTCAATAACGCCAAAAACAGGGTATTCAAAAAGCGTTTGTTTGAAGAATATTATATGAATTATAGCACGTATGATTTAGTTTTGTGTATTTTTTAGTCAATAAAACTATTTCGAAACAGTTTTTTATTTCAATTATTTAATTCAATAATATATTGATTTGAAGTTAAGTAGGCGTTAATTGCCTCATGTAGACAAGTATGAGGATTATTCATATTGCTGTCAACCATTTTCTGCACAATAAAGCTGTATTTTTCTAATTATAGAATGATACATTTCATATTAATTGATTTTTATTTTAGCAAACGGGGACAAACGGATGTGAAAACTGAACGGAACGTAACTGAAAAGAATAGTCGGAAACATTTTCATGGCTACCGATGCTCATAGACATCCGCATAGAGTTTACACATGTTGCCTTCCTTCCTCCTCCCCGATCCATGGACCACCGGCTACTTACATACCGCACGAAACACGTAAGCGAAAGGTACCTCCCCGGTTGTGCCGGCCCCATTCTGCTGCATGCATGGATTCATTGGGTCACTGCCTCTTACTAAATGAATGGTAGACGAATAGTAGAGATTTGAGAGAGTCAAATGATATACATGTATTATTTTATTAGTAAGATCTATGATATTATTGCATAGACATAATCTATTATGTTAATATATTCAAATAAGATTTTCGCAATGACTGAGTCACTTCAATTCATCTTCTACTGAGTCAATTTTCTAGAAAGTGAGGCCTTGTCCCATACGATTACATTTTCCAACTAAATACATTTCCAAATAGTTTGTTTTAGTCCTGATGTAGGTACTCCTACTTAAATTGAACTTCGATTGAATCATGTATGTATATAGGTGTATGTTACAAACAAGGCTGATTTATAATAAAGTTTACTTTATACTAAAGTGTAAATATCAGGGGCTAATTGGCTCCCCCGAAGATACTTGGCATGGTTGGGGCGGCTTGTGTGCCGCTGTGAACCTCAAGGCTATACCGGACAGGCTTGGGGAGAGAGGTCAGACTAGGAGAAGCTCAGCTGAGGAGTCCTACACCCGTCCTTCTGAATCAGCAGATGGGAACGTGGATTGGACCGACTGGCGGGTCCGATTCGTATGCATTTGAGGCGTGCTCATTTTGGAGTACCCACTGGGGCCAGGGGTCAGGTTGGGAACCTGACTCCATTGTAAGAGCCGACGATATTGTAGGGATTTTTCAGAGGCAGCCGGATAGTCTCCAAGGAAAGGTCAGGGCTTTTCGCCGAGGCCAGCCTATTTTTGGAGAGATCCTGTTGCCTGTAGATCCGGGACCAATTATAGCGGATGAGGCTGAACGCCGCCAGGGGTTTGATCGGTGTTACACTAAGTGTCGAGTACCACATAGGTGGTATCAACCGCGCTCCAAGGTATCATACGTTAATTTATTTCCCTGCGGCAACAAAAAAAAATGAAGATTTCTGAGGTTGTGGTTCTTATGTTTGTTTTATCTCTTGCGTACAGTGTTAGATTATAAATCCTTTTTTTCTAGTCCATAGTAAGAGGTCTTGCCAGATCACCAAATTGGATCGGCACGACCGTGGAAAGAAACTTCCACTATGGTGTCGTTTTTCATTTGTTTTACCAAATTATCGCTATGAACTAAATGCGATATCTGGATATATAAACTTATCAATTTAGCAGTGTGCTTTTTACTGCTATGTTTTAGCATTGAAAACAAGTATGTATAACGTTTACAAAACTAATGCTTAATATAATCTTTAACTATCAAATATATCAATTTGGTTTTTTTATGTCTCGTGTCTATTTTGTAATTTATGTATGTTTAGTATTTATGAGCCCAAGCAAATACTAAACTAGTAAGTTAAAAAAATGGAAATCCTTGGGTTGGCATATCCTATTATTATATATCATATTATACTATTATGCTAATAGTGACATATTAAATCATATTATAAGTGACTTTAATTTATTATCAAATTGTTATGGCTTTACTATTTGCATCATTAATTATTTTTTTTACTTCACAAGAAGTAAATCACATACGTAAAGGTCAGTTTATTAACTAGTTGCGTCCCGCAGTTTCACCCGAGGCACATAATTAATAAACTTACCCCCAACATATCCCTTTAGGTGTTCAAATTTTGATAATTTCAACTTAGAAATCTTTGTTGGCTCATGCACAACAACCTTGCCAAAGATCTCCACATGATCGAATGCATGGTTTACGAATATAAAGGACATATTATCTACAGACAAACATTCACTTTTATAATATATATTTATTTTCAATATATATATTGATTGTTATTGTTAAAAAGGAAAGTAAAACTATACAATATTTTAATTTACTATATTTAAATTATTATGAATTCGCATATAAATATTATATACATTTTCAAGTTTCTTATTTACATAGACGTTTCCATCATTGACTAACTTAACCGACGAGTGATGCCACCACAGCCGCAGGTATGGCACCACCAGGTCCCTGCTGGATTTGAGGTTGGAAGCCGTTCTCATCAGCTACATAGGTGATGGTGTATAGCACGCCATCAGGACCGACCCAGGCGTATTGGCCCTGTACTGCTAGACTCTCATTATCGGTTCCTAGATTTTTCAATTGTCCCTGTTCCTCGTGTTTGCTACCATCCGACAATTCCCACCTGTGAAATAGTGATTTTGCATTACTGTACTATATTATGTACAGATAAAATATAATATTCTCATCTATTTGATATTCAACTTTATTTACGTTTATTGGCATTATTCTACACCTGTATTTCTTTATTATAATTTTATTTGATATAAGATGTATAATTAGTAGTTGGTCAGTATGCCCAATAAAAGTGATTGTTCTAATAGGTTAACAGCTGGTGCTTCCGCGGGTACTAATTATATTAGAAATACACACTTCCCCTGTATCCACAGCTTTTAAATGCTTTGATACAGCGGTGACACAACACATTTATTTGATAAGATTGTAAAAATAAATTGCAACTTACGCGAAACTGTACGAATCTATACCAGCGTTATTAGATTCATAGCGCACAATTTGTACGTCCTGGGGACCCTGTGGTGCTGCAGAGACGAGAGCTACGAAGGCAAAGATGGCAAACTGAAAAAAAAAAATTATAACATTATTTTACAAATATCATAAAGCATGGTAACCTATGATTAGGTTATCAAACCTCCTTCACTTATATGCCATTTTATTTATAATTATTAACATTATCTTCATAATAAGTCGTCCACTGCCTTTGCTTATTGGTAGCCAAAATGTACAATGACTTAAAATTACATTTAGAACATATTATGTGGTCTTTAAAAAGAATAAAACAAGTAATAACATTTTTTTTTGTTTTTCTAATATGGTTCAACGACTGTCGTGGGTCTTATGTATCTTTAGTCGGATGCACTTGGAGCCAAAAACACGCTGTTTTATGTGTCATAAAGTAACATAGTTGTAGTTTAAACTACATTTCGACGAAAACTTTATTTGCACTTATTAGAAACGGCTACCGTAAGAGCCTAAAAGCACCAATACAGATAATATACCCAACGCAATACAATATACTAATCACATATTTATCACTGTCACTATGAATAACCAACCAATTTCATTTCTCCGCTTTCGTATCGTCTATCTTCTTCAAATAATACACAGGCTGTGGGTGATTACGTATTCAGACGTCCCTCTTATATAGGTATTTCATCTATTACTGGGTTACAACATCATTTGGACTATTGCAGCGCTTCTTATTACAGGTAAGGCAAAACATGACCCCTCTCCTCTGTACATAATGGACAATTACAATACGAAAAAGTGATATATTATGATAATGAAATTCAAATGTTAACGTATAATGATTGATTTAAGATACATAGTTTAAGCCCGCAACTTCTGTCAAGTTAATTTTAGTATTATTTTGATTTCCTACTTAACTTTCACTAAGAGTTTTTTGTAATCTAATGAGGTAAGTTTGAATTTTGATGTTCAAAATATTTAAAAATGAAGCAGAAACAAAAAAAAATTCGCTTCCTGAATTTTCATTATACTATATTTTAATAAATCGACGTAGGTAACAATATTAACTCGTATCTACATTGTAGACAGTTTTGTAGAGGATGAAAACGTTTGGTCTAGGAATCTGTCGCTTCCTTGTTCCAATTTAAGCTCAAGAAAGGTCATCAACATCACGAAACAATAAATTTTCTGTATATGTTACTCTATCGTTGCATATAAGAATAAAGCTACAGCAATGTATATTTGGAGTCACAATTTTCCAGAATATCTTCTGTTGCTGATTTCGTCTCAATGACTCCGAACTGGCAGTTTTCTTATTCCAATATTATATTTTTATTTTGAGATTTTTCATAGGGTTACTAATTATACTGGATAAATAAGTCAATCAACTAGCCTGCAATGTAGAACATTACTAGCCAGTGTACCCGATTCACTCGAATTTCACTTGACAAAATGAGTTTTGATTGACCATCCGTATTATGGAATGCTTTTTCCGTTCAGAAAGTCCGGGCAAGATTGAATATCAGAAGTCATATTCAATCTTCAAGAATATCAATATTCAAGAATATTCACGTCATAAAATAAGACTGAGCTGCAATAGACGAGCAAAATCTGTATACGTTGTTAATGATAATGACGATGATATTTATGGTGTTGCTGTTGATGACGTTATTAAAACATTTTTTTTTACCAAATCGAGGGAGGCTATCATATTATTTACTCTTGTATAGGTAGGTAGATATTATAATTAGTAGCAGAAGATAGGCCTTTGTATCTAGATCTTGGCTTTCATTAAGATACGCCTGTCGCCAACAGTGGACTGATAAAGGCTGTTGATGATGAAGATATCATAATTATTATTTTGTTTACAACTTTAGATAGTGTAATTGATGTTTCAACCTTAATTAAGCTACCGATTTTAGCCTGCGGCAATGTTTGGTCGACTTTTATTTCAAGTTGACTTTTAAACTCATTTCCTTCTTTGTTGAAGCTTTCTGTTAGTTTTTGCTTTTAGTAGGCAATAGATTTATAGTTGAAATGCCTTCCTATTAATCCTACTATTATTATAAAAGCGCAAGTTTGTATGTTTGTTTGTTTGTTACTCCTTCACGCAAAAACTGCTTAACCGATTTTCATGAAACATAGACATAGAGTTGGATAGAGAGACGAACTTCTTAGCATTCCATGGATTCACCGTGCGGGTGCCGGGTCCATCGTGTGGCAGAGGAAGTAACCCCGAGTAGCCCCGGGACTTGTGATTCCGGGTGTAGGTT
>LUGF01043707.1:101401-111586 GCA_001625245.1 Calycopis cecrops
AATCACATGGCAGAATATTATCTTTTATTAAGTAAAACTACGTACTTTTAGGAATATCAAATTGACGACAATTACGAATGTTAAAGTAAAGTGTGTGATAATTAAAAAAATTACAAAGTTTTTATCGTAGAAAATATTAGTTAATAAAAGTGATTTTAGATCAGGTTATTTTCCCTGATCGAAGGTGCAGTGAAATTGCCTTGGTGAGAGGCTTGTGTGCCTTTGCGATCCCCAAGGCTATACCAGACAGAGCTAGTCATACCGGACAAGCTTGGGACCGAGGCCGTAGTAGGGATTGTTCAGAGGCAGTCGGAAAGTTCCCAAGGAGTAGAAGTCTGACCTTTTCGCTGAGGCCAGCCTGTCGCTGAAGGGATCCCGTTGTCTGCAGATCTGGGACCCTCCAATTATAGCAGCTGAAGGCCCCTGCAGGTCTAGTTCGCTAGGTCTAGGGGCCACCCGGGCTCTAAAGGTTACATACGTAAATGTATTCCCCTGCGTCGATAAAAAAGACAAACGAAAAAGCTCATGTTACTTTGAAACTAGCTAGCAAAGCCAAGTAAAATAGCGCTCAGTTTACAAAAGCGCTCCATGACATTTAGTTGGTAGACAATTCAATTTACTGTCGTGGTTACATAAAGTTTGCAATTCAGTGGTAATGGATATTCGCTAACGGTATTGTAAAGCTTGACCCCGTTTCTCCATTCTTTGCTTAAACTCTTACGACAGCTTACACCATTTCCATCTGCTATTTAGCTATAACACTTCAAAAGAATCATGAAACTAATTAGATTTTAGTGGATGTAGAGCATTTAGCTTAAAAATGTAGTTTCAATTCATTACGGCTAAGCCAACTAGACAACAATAAGAAACTTTGTTTTTTTTCTCACTTCTATAATGCCTACCGTGTGTGGGCCACCGCTGACTTGCGGTAATCAGACCACACCGTGAGTGTCGGTTCCTCGTCAGCCTATGCTTTCGCGTTACATGCTCTTTGTAACAGTCTAGTTTTTTTATACTAGGAATGACGAGGAAAACGAGCAGTCAGAGCCATTTTCATGCCTATCAACGCGCATAGACATCCGCATAGAAGTTATACGGATGCGGGCAACGCAACCTTATAATCCTTCCCTCTCCCACCTCCATGGGCCAATTTATGTCGTCAATTTTATGAAATAAACGTTCAAGGGGAGAGCAGGTCATTTATATTAGTGTTGGGAGTGAGTGCTTAGAGTTTCGGTTAAGTACTCGTTTCAGAATAGATCTGTATTTATTCAAAATATGTCTCATTCTAACAGCCAGACTAATAAGATAAGCATCTCGACTCACGACCGATAACAACAAAGTTAAACCCCAGGAGTATCTGTTAACCACGCTTATGAATAGCACACCTTATCCAGAAGACAGCATCAAATTCCATCATTCCATTAATTACAGAAAAGATTAGACTAACAACCTTCATTCTAAACGGTTATTTATTCTTCGAAACGTTTTGAAATAAAATAGAATGCTACTACCGTGTATTTTCCAATGTTACATAAGTAGGTAAATACTAACACATTCATTCGAATTACCATATTTTTAGATGACTTATATAGAGATTACATTACTCTCGCTGTGTTGTTAAAAATAGCATAGCAACTATCAGGTATTTTTTTACAAAAATCACTTGCAATGTTTCAAATCAAATCAAATCAGTCACTTCAGAAAATAAGTGCTTTACTTAGTTGATCGTAAACAGTGTTCCAGGCAGCCGTAAGTTTATTTACGATAGCAACGTATCTGGAGAGATCTTATAGTATATTCTAGAGCTTGTCTCTATAGGTAGGGTTGCCATCTCAAAAATCTGTCAACCAGGACAAGGCACGTAAGAACCCTGGATTTCTGAGCTTCCTACCCGGACGTTAGAATATAGTATTTTTTATAAGATACTCAGAAGAATAAAATATAGTTTTAATGGTCATAAATCAATTATTATTTATTTTGATGCTGTTTTGAACTAAATGAACTTAAAAAAAATTACTTCCAGTAACCATAAACATTTCTATCAAAATTAATTATTTAATTAATCAAAAGTAATTTTTAGTCTTAGTTCAAATCAAATCAATCATTCAAAAATCAAATCAAAATCCGGACTACAAATAAAACCCCGCCCGGACGCTCCCCGGACGCCCTCTAAACTAGGACAAATCCGGGGAAACCCGGGACGGATGGCAACCCTATCTATAGGTATATAAACAATTTTCGTGTCCCATTGGTATGCCATACTTCTTCGAAGCGGCGCGATTGATTCCCATGAAATTTTTGCGCATATCGGGTAGGTTTGAGAATCGGTCAACATCTATTTTTCATCTCGATATTTCCCCGGGATCGAAACTTACGAGGGGGAAACCGCGGAGCGCAGCTAGTAACATATAGATCTGTCTTTCAATTCATACAACCCATCCGGTATCTTAAGTGACAATAAGTTCTTATTCATCCATAACGAACGTTATGATGAAGTCCGGCTATGCGCATCCTGCTTCTTTGTAATCTTGCAAAAAAACGATATTGAAACGATTCCAAATATTCCGATTATATCATCAAATTTCATATAACGCCAAAATACCGGCCATACCGGATTGTTATAGATCTAATACTAGACAAGAACGGGTTCTGTAATTTTCAAAGCTTTAAATTTTCACGCGTAGACATTTTTTTTAATAAAAAAGTATTTTAATAGTTTAACTTTCTTTGCCTTTATATAATTATTTTAGAAAACAAATATATCCTCTAAGACAATGGTAACCAATTAGCTGTCCTATGTACCCCTCAAAGCCTAAATTTGAAATTTATTTAAATAAATAAACAAAAAATAAATAAAAAAAACTAAACAAACAATAGGTTATTAGCGGTAATAGTTGGCAGTTCATTAAATCGATAATTTCATATAATATAAGGATACCTAATATTACATTAATTACCTAAAATACACTGTCAACATTAAACATATTATACAAATGATTACATGCTTCACACAGTCGTGGTACATACTACAGCTATAATTGGTCCTAGTACAGATTTTCAGGATCATAATTCTGCTTTCCTCCCTTTTGCTTGATTTCTTATTGTATGACATTTAGTAAGAATAACGTATAGAATAATTTCAAGTAATTTAGTAATTGTTAGTTAATAAATATATGAAGACTACAATTTGCAGCGCAGAACTCTAAAAATCTTAAACAAAAACTTGTCATAATATATTTTAGTGTCAAGACACATTAAGGCGCTGAGTATCGTCAATGCCCTGATGAGTGATTATGGAACTATAGATACACATAAAAAATCTGTTAGTATTTTATTTAAATTAAAGAGCTCCAACATAGATGTGTATAACAATATTGTTATCGACAAACAACTGTCAACTGCTCTAATAGGTATGACGGTGCTTGGCTGATTATAGTTATAATGAATTACAAGTTGTGAATTCCTTTGTTACTTAATTAGGATACTGTTGAAGTTATAACGTGTGTCAATTTAATTCTCCTATCCTTAACACTATTTTAAATCTATGCCCGCAACCGATACTCCCACTGATTACCTTATCTGATAGAGACGGCCAAATGCCTACAGGTATATATGTTACTGTAAAGGTCCGAACCACGGTGAATCCTAAGATTTTCCATTAAAACCTTAAAATTTAGCAACTCTTAACAGTAAAACTCCGAAATGATATAAGATTATCGTTTATATCGACGTTCGTAGCACGTTTTTTTATTTTTCTGTTTTACTAGATTATAATAAATAAATATATACTAAATGCTGACGAAATTATAATACCTAGTAAAAGAAATAAGGAAGGATTACACTAATAAATTAATTGCATTTAATTATTTTATTACAAATGTAAGGATTAGACAATTATATATTTAGTATTCGTTTTTTATTTGAATTATACTTTACTCGTTATTAGTAAATGTCACGTTTCGTGCGGTGTGTAAGTAGCCGGTGGTCCATGGAGAGAGAAGACTGCAAGGAGGATAACGCATGCGGATGTGGATGATGGCTGTTGATAGTCATGAAAATTGCTCCGATTTCTTGTTTGCCACCCTATACCATAATAAAATGTATAATAGGTATACCACGAAATAATAAATCATTTAATTTAAACTTTGTAACGAATATACATTATTACAATATAATTATGATTGACAAATATATCTTCATAATTTTAATAGTTAAAACGTAATGTTAATGTTGATCATGCGACATTTTGTCTGATGTCTGATGATTAAAATATATCTTTAGATAGTCACTGAAATAAAAAAGAAAATATTCATTTAGTCCTATGACCAACATTTACCGACCACTATTGGAAAACCGAACATAAACCAAGTTTAATGGTAAAAGACCGAAAAATCGTATCTTTTATATGAAATTGGTACATTTACCAGCACATTCTGGTAAATCCTAGGATTTACTAGTAAAACTTAAGATTTACCAACAAATGGACTTTTACAGTAACATATACAGGGTTAAATTTTGGTCAAAAACCTTATTTTAAAATAAGGTAGTAATCATCAATCCAAGGGTGTGTTTTAAATTGTATCGCCTAATTGTAATATTTTGTTAAATAAAAATCTATTTGAAATGGTCCTTAAAAATACATCGCTCGTTGTTAATATCGACCTCACGGCTCAAACAGCTGACGGGTATTAAGCCCGTACGGCAACACCTAAAGGACATAATAAACAGAGTTCATTGCTATTGGCGCCGAATGGTTGAATAGTGCGCGCCGAGTTGAATGAATGGTTGAATAGTGGTCTACGCGATAATATTTTTAGTGTAGGACAAAAAATAATTTTACTAAATTTTTTATTCTTTTTTTATTTTATATATCGAATGTATTATCGATTTTGATCCAAATCTGAAAATTTGGCCAGGGATCAAAATTTAATCCTGTATATTAAGTATTTGACATTAATTTATAAAAGGTGAAACCTTTTAGCTTGGAAATGATATAACAATCATGTAAATAAACGCAAAAGTTTCGCTGGTTACCCACGAGTTTATATTAATAAAGAATAGCTGACATAGATTATTTTTTTAATAAAAGTGCTACACGCTTATAATACGCCATGTAACGTGAATTCCTTGCCATGACTTCTTGCAACCTGAAATAATACAATAATTCAATAATATCCTGAAATTTGTTAATGCTAACGAAATAATATTCATAATATTTATACATACTAGTAATTATTTAAATTCAAATTCATACTAGACAATGACGATATGTCATCCAAATCTGGCAACCTGCAACCAAAAATCTTTTATTAACTCTTTTTTTTTTGAGGCCGGAAAGTAGGTACGGTACCCTAAATAATAATAATTATTATGTCATGCAATATTGCACTTTTACTATCTATACTAACCTCCCCCTCGAAACATTTCCTACTAATTCTCCATTAGGCGTTAAATTTTCTAACCTGTAAATCAAAGACCAAAATCAACATCACAAAAACATAGGTACACAGTGAAAGAGATGAGTCTAACAATATGTAAAAGGGTTTTGCAATCAACATTTCATATCATTTAAAAAATAAAAAAAAATTGGTTATTCTATCCGACGATTTTGCGATGTAATTTCCAAGGCAAAGCTTTTTTTTCATATTTCGACATATGTCACTGTGGTAAAGTAGTTGAGTTATATGAATAAGTTCGTCCCATAAAGTATCATACACTTATAAAAAATGACCCTTAATTTAATTTACTTTCATGTGCCATGTCTAAAATTTAATATGTCTATTGACTAGATTTGATGTCTGAATCATTACTGTCATAATTGTGTGTGGGTGTGTATGTGTGTGTTTTATTGCATAAAACTAAGAAAATACAAATGTAACAGATCTGTCATTGCTGATTGCATCCGAATTAGACCAACGCTGCCGGGGTAGTAACTTTCGCTCGCATATCACCACCGTAAAGTGATGACCTTGCTCCTTTGATGTCGTGTTTCTAGTTTGCGAATATCAGATCATCCAATTGATGTGGGAGTGGGTGAAGGAGGGTAACTTACATACATATATAATATTATGTACCCTCTAGTTGTGTGGGCGACGGGCGCTAACCAAATAACTTCGAGTTTCGTTTGTCTTCTAATATTATAAAAAACGTCTTACGGGACGGGTAGTAAATATAAGAAATATATATTATAAAAAAAATAAACACACTTACTTTATAATTTACATAGTACGTTTTTGATTATTTACATACGACCGCTTTTGGCTCTTCGCGCCGTTCCTTGTTTATTCATTATAATTTTAAAATACAATACAACAAAAATTCACAAATGATAACTATGTATAGGAAGACAGTCCACATTCATATAAGTATTTAAAATTCAAATTAACAATTTCAACATTCAACAATAAATTCCAGGAACTGTCACTTACGTCAAAATATCTACATAATATTTACACAAATTATATGTTTCGTAAATAACGTCAGTGCAACAAGAGCGACATACGTCCGTACAGCAACATGCCCCAGCCAGCAGGTTCTGCTCGAATGAGTACGAATGACATGGCTGAGTTTCTCACAAAACTCCGCGCTGTATAATTTTCAGCCATAAATTAATTATTTTTTTATTATTGAAAATCTAGTAAGTTATTTGAAAATAAAAAGCGGTAATTTAATTAAATGTACTATGATGAGCATATCGGCGATTGATGCGGCGGCATAGCGGCGGTGATTTTTACATTAGCAATAATTCTGACAGACATTTTTTGGTTAAATTTATTCTTAAAACCTCCGGTACCGAACACGTGTTCACGGCCTTTTTTTGAAGCGTCTTAAGACGTCCGCGGTACCCGAAAAGGGGTATCTTCGAGATTTATTTTTATCGAACAAAGTAAATACAATTGTGTTTTGAAGACGGGCATATGTTCAAAAATATCTTAAAAAATAAGAGATATTTTTTGCACTATCATATTTCGAACGGATGTTGCTAAAAATTGTTAAACTAACCCAGTTTTGGTGTATTCAGCGCCTGTGCCAAGGACACTTCATGACTGATATAAGATATCTAATGTATTGTAATATAATTCATTTATTTTATTATCATATTATCACAAAAATAAATAAATACGTTTGGCTTTTTCAGCTTTACATAAACTAATAATTAATTTTTAAGAAGAATAAGAACTTCGCGAATTCTTATTATGAACAGCTCTAGTTCTTTAAGTTGGCATCAAAAGGAGTGACGTTTTTATATTGCAAACTTTGCAAGGTAAATGTAAAAATGGGATACAACAAAAGCAAATAAGGCACAAACAAACAGAAGCCTTTGCACAGTCCCTACTACGAAGCAGAACCGTGTAATGGGGTCCATCCTGACTTCTCGCCCCAGTACTCCAAAGGAGCACGCCACCACTGTCCAAATTGGACCCGCCACTTGTTCCCATCCACGCCACCCTCTGCTGATTCAGAATTTCAGAGGGGTCGGTGGAGGACCCCGAGTCGAGCTGTTCTTAGTCTGCCCTCTTTCCCGAAGCCTCTCCGGTATGTGTAGCCCTGTCCAGCATAGCCTTGGGGGTCACAGAAGCACGCAAGCCACCACGACAAGGTGACAACATTAAGGGGGGGAGAGCTGTCAATTTACTCCGCTATCGTGTAAGCGACAGGTACCGCCCCGGTATTGTCGGCCACATTCGACTACAATGTACCGTGGCACTGCGATACTAAATAAGCACGTACAATGTACATATTTATAGGCATCAGTAGTCACAAAAGGCTTCGACTGTTCGTTTGCATTGGCCATAAATGGCAGAAGGAAAAGGAGAAGGAAGTCTACTTCCTAAGTCCTCAGAGACAAATGGAAAAAGATTAAAGAACTTGTAGGGATTGAAGGGCAGAGAGAGAACCCGATAGAGAGGAGGGTTGCGCACCTCCACAATTCTTCCCGTGTAATCGAATTGGTTAGTGGAGGGGTTTGTTTGTTTGCATTACATAAGCTATAAAAATAATATAATAAACTTCAAGATAGGCATTCCTTCTTATTTGTTGATCATTGAGGAAGGAGAGTAATGATCACCGCACACTTATCAAGTCGTAAAGGGAACGTAAACGTATCACCATCGCTTTTCCTATTAGTATGCTTTGCAGATTGGAGTTTCATACAAAGAACACTGAACGGCTCGAGGCGATACGCTTACGTTCCCTTTACGAGTAAATAAGTGTGGGGTAATCATAATGTTGTATAACCTCTACGCGGATGCCTATGGGCTTTGGTGGTCATGAGAAGCCTCCCCCTTTGCCCCCCTTTTACTATAAAAATAAAAGGTCAATAGGTTGCACATATTTTTTTAACACATTAAAAAAATGAAGCAACAACCCTATCCAGTTCAGCCTCAGTGAAACAGAGGAGCATGAAGCAGTAGACCCGACGGTTGTCCAGATGGCTCTCGTTGTTAGTTGATTTGTAATACTCGTTCTCCTCAGGGGAATATCGGTCCATGTTCACGCCGCAAATCTGTTTTAAATATTCGAAATTGATTACCACCACCAGGCAGACCCCACCATATTGGATACAAAGCCAGTAAGAGAGAGAATATCAACATCAGCTCGAGTCAATGCTAAGACAATGAGAGTTTTTAAAAGTAGCATATTATGTTAAATTCGACAGTTGGCATGTTGTAGTAAGTGTATGTGGTAAAGTGCCTCAGTGATTATATTTTAATAATTGAATCAAAATTTTCCAAAAAACAAGATACAATTTTCATAACCATCCATTTTTTTCTTTTCTTCTAAAACAGGAGATCAAAAATATACTCACAATTTCAATAATTTAGGAATAAGTTGCAAAAAATTCATTCACAAGGAATGGCCTAGCTCGTAAAAACTTTCTATTAGTTGACGACTTCGATATATTATAATAAATATTAGTATTTTTTTACGTTTATAGTAAACATACATAATATTAGATACCTATTGATGAATACGAAAAGTTAATACTCACAGTTTTATTTTTTTTATTAACGTGACAAATTAGTTCTTCATAATGACTGTTTTCAGTTGCTTTAGGACGCAAAAAATAATTTTTTAGCTCTGCGTATCGACCTAAATGCTACAAATTTACAATCATATTAATAAAATCGAAGTTGTTGCTTTGATGTGCGCGTACACTGATTACATCCAATAATGAAAGGAGAATATCCTACTCCCACACATTGTTCGATCCAGAGCCAAGAGCAGAAGAAAATAAAATTATTAGCCCATAAGAACTAAGTTTCTAGACGGACACTTTTGGGAACACATTTATTAAAAACAGATTTTGAGGTTATTATTAATATACAAACAAAACTATACTAAACTTGTGGAGGACCAATTTCATCCAAGTATTTGGTAATTGGTGGCGTACTCCTTTGGAGTAATGGGGGTATAGGTCAGGACACAAACCTGATCCCATTGGACCCCCCCACGTCATAGTAGAGACTATTCAGAGGCAGCCGGACATTCCGCAAAGAGAAAAAATCTGACCTCTTCTTCAAGGACAGCTTGTCCCCTTTTTTGCAAAAACGTCCTTAATCCTCGTCACCAATTCATCTTTTGTATTTATTGTTACCTCGTACACTAACTCTTTAGGTGTTAGGTTTGGGGAACGTGAGGGCTGGCTCACTACTGGAACATAGTACGCGAGTATCTAGATAATTGCTTCCCTAATTCGTGGATTGGCAGACGTGGCCCCATTGAATCGCCTACTTTGTTTGTCGGACCCTTTATCAAACAACCTGTATAATGTATAAACAAGCTCGAGTTTGTAAGCGCTATTTCGGTATTTTAGCGCAATTCGAAATTCAAAAATTGGTATACAATAATAATAATTATAATCAAAAGAAAGAATATAGATTTGCAAATTGTGTTTGAAAAAAATATTGAAATAAATGATACGTGATAAATAAAATTTGAATTATATTTTTTTTCATAATTTCAAAACAACAATTAAATTAAAAATTAAAATTATAAAAAAAATAAAATTTCCCCTCCAGGCCATGGCGTAGACCGGCCTCATGGGTAATCCAGCACTGGAAAGAGCGCTAACTTCACGATGTTCTATGAATAATAAGTATTTAACAATTTCTCTATTTCTCTATTTTTAATAATTTGACGACTAAGCTGGCGCAGTGGTACAGAGCTAGAGTATAAGCG
>LUGF01043707.1:116215-140131 GCA_001625245.1 Calycopis cecrops
TCTAATGATACTATTGTTACATGATGTTACAGTTAATGATGTTACTTTCTATGACTCAATTATATGTTGTACAGCAAAAATGTATCGAACATAATGGTATCGAATAAAGGGAAAAAATAAGAAATAGACGTAATGACTAACCGTCTTCATCTTCTCTCTTTATTTTGCAGGCATGTATAGATCATTCTGCATGAAATGTCTATGTAATTTATTCTTAAAACAAGTAGCAACTTGTCAAAATAACAAAATTTTCCATTGGAATCTGATATACTATAAATTCAGGGACTTATAACCTAAACATGTCGATGTCCTTCACACCTGAGATGAGGACATTAGGCTTTAGATTAACCGGTGGCCTAATAAGGGCTGGCAAATACAAGTTTTCTTGCAATCTTGTCATTTATCTCAAAGCTTGACTTGACTCATTTTTGCATGTGCATGGAGTTTTTAATTACTGTTCCTATCTATACTAATATTATAAAGCGGAAACCTTTGTATTTTTGTATGTTTGTATTGAATAGGCTCAAAAACTACTGGACCGATTTCAAAATTTCTTTTATCATTACTTAGAGGAATTCTTCCGAATCCGTATAGGCTACATTTTATCCCGAAAAAATGTTCCTATGGGATGCTATGGGATGTTTTTCACGGGATCGGAATTTGCGCGGGTGAAACCGCGGAGCGCAGCTAGTATTGCTATAATATTAAAGTCACTTACTCAAAGCTATAGCTTCCTAAGCCATTGTTGTTGTATATCAACTTTTTTATCGGCAACTCGTGTCCTACGGTGACCTGCGGTCTGGCGATCAGCGCGACCACAGCAGCGAGGCAGAAGTGCACGCCGCGTACCTGGGCGGAATAACATAATTATATGTCAAGGCCGACGGCTTGTGGGCTCGGTTTCGTGGGAATCGGAAAAAGAAAAAAGAGCACCCGGATGTTTGTAGACGGACTTTAGCAAGGCTCCGATGTTTATCACCGAATTTACTAAGACTAAGTTATCTGCAAAAAGAAATAATACTAGCTGAGCTGTGTCAACACGTCACAATTCTATGAGGTTTATAGAGGCAACATTTAGAACTTTAAGGTTAGTCAATTATTACTTGGAGGTAGTGTATGCATGGGAAGAGAAATTGGAACTTCTTTCCTCCTATTTTCTTCTGATTAAATTCATTGCCTGTCCAAAGATAATTTTAGCTTTTCCTTCAGACTCCTAAGGTCTTATCCAACAGTGCTTGTGGTAGCCGCTGTTGATTTTATCGACACAGGAGTAGCAGTGGAGGGAATGAGTGGTGGGCCATGCTCGCTTTAAAGACTCCGACTTCTAGTTTATATGCCTACATAAAAACAGATCTCTATCAAGGTTGTATATCAAGATAAAATTGGTCTTGACGCACGACGTTATCTCTATGAAATATCTTGACATTAAATAAATTCACGAGTTCAACACACACAAAATTGTCGGGGGTACGATTTGACAGTCATACATGCGCACAGCAATTCAAGTTCAAGCTCAATGAAATACATTACAACATTACAATTTTTCTTTCTACAAACATTACAATTTTGAGGATGTTATAATCCATCCATCCATAAGTAACATGCGATGTTAAAACTGTCTAGAATCATACATAATTGATTTAAAGATGCCCATGTTTCAAGTTACTCACACCAAAAAGTGCATGCTATTTTTGATGTTGGTAATTTTAAACTTTGTATGATTCACAGTTTCAATGAAACCTGATTTAGGATGTAGTATGTTACCCTACCGATTACTTTTAGTGACTTTTAATATATTCTACTCAATACCCCTAGATGCCATAGTAAGAAGTAGAGCTATGCTGCTGAGTTGAATAGGGCCAGCACGACCTCTAACACGATATCGACGTGAAGTGACAGCTTTGCTGACGCGTTTGGGATGATGTTTAGTTTTCGGTTGCCCCTGGGGAGATGAGAAGTGAGGACCCCACCCGAAGATTCTACCACCTTGACGCGGTGGAGGGCTTGTGGGCCTCTGTGAGCCCAGGGGTTATGCCGTACAGGGCTACCCATACTGGACGGGCTTGGGGGCAGAGGCCAGAAGAGCAGCTCGACTAGGGGTTCTCCACCCTTCCCTCTGAGTCAGTAGAGGGCGGCGTGGATAGGAACGCGTGGCAAGTTCACTTTAGACGTTAGTGGCGTGTTCCTTTGGAGCACTGGGGCCAGCACTCAGGGCGAGAACCTGATTGCACAGTTCCAACAACGTAGTAGGGACTGTTTCAAGGTAGCCAGACCGATCCCAAGGAGGAGAAGTCTGGCTTCTTCGCCTCTCAGCCTGTCGCTGGAGGGATCCTGTTGCTTCCAGTTCCGGGACCCTCCAATTATCAAGGGTTTAGTCGGTATTAACTCATGGCATCCCACAAGATAAAAACTATCCTGCGTTAATCCAAGTTACCCTCTACGTGTGTGCCGAATGACATGAAAATTGGTTCAGCAGTTTTTGCGTTTGCTAAGTATATACTCAATTTCATAGGTATCAATAAGCTAAATGTATTCCCCTGCGTCAACAAAAAACAAATGAATAATAAGGACAACATCTCTAGCTTATATGCGGATAATAATGGCCGTCGGTAGTGCTGCTCGTTTACTATAGGAACTATAAAATTCCCTATATTATAAAAAAAGATAGCTCTCCTAGCTCATTAAATCGCAACACTCAGTAAATTCGCTTGTCTCAGACATTTTTTGGACGTGTGAGGCCAAAGGTCACTGGTTGGGCAACTATGATGTCCCCTGGACTTGTTTATACGTGGGAATATTCTTACGACGCTTTTACACAGAATTTACAAATTGGCTTGTTTGCTCCATAAAGAATGTACCTGCTCTTGTGGATACTAACTTCATCTACACTGTAATTATTATAAATTGCTTTTAAACGCTTGTATGTTTCAACAACTTTTTTAGTAGTTTTTTTATCTCAATTTTTTTTTATATATATAGGTATATAGACGTCAGATGGACAGATTAACGGGCAACAAATTGATCCAGTTCCAATTTTTTTTGTTGGTATGAAAGCTTAAAAACAGTGATAGAGAATAAATCCGGTTGCATTTTTTTTATAATGGTCATACTTATAAGTTGTATTATATCTTTTTACTTTGTCTAATATATGTATTGTAAGCGAAAACAGACTCCTCCCCATCTTTTCTTATAGAAAACAGACTTCTACAGGTCCCGTCGACCGTTTTTACAGGCACCGACTCGCCTTCGGGTGCTCGGAACGGACGGACATTGATTGCATTATATTAATTCTAGTTTGAAGGTCACGTAAGCCATTTCTTTTAGATTTATTTTGTTTTCATTTGCCAAAGTACCTAATTGTTACGTTATTACAATTTTACTCGATTAGTTTCATATTATTATTGTTATATTAATAGTTACGTAATTATGACTTTATCAGAATAACTTCATACTTTTGTTAAAGCGCAATAAATTGTAATTAATATTGAATCTGTGTTTTTTTTGAGTGATTTTCACTTCTGATTCTTATAGTATTATATAATTGTTAGCATACTTTTATTCATTGGTAATATAATTATCAAATAAGTTTAGGCTATTTCAAAAATTAAAAATAAAATGGTAATTGGTACATATCGATTATTTCATTCTAAATATATATATTTTTTTAACAATACAACTGACTTCAAAGCATGACTATATAAAAAAGCTAATTTAGTTAATAATGAATAGGTACTAAAGTCACTTTGCCAAGATGCTGTATGTTCTTCATTAGCTCGGCTACATAAGATAACGACAGCTCTACGTAATAAAAGTAAGTCCGAATGACTGAAGAAAGTATATGAAAAAAAACATTGAATTATCCCATATCATTAGATCTCAATCAGATCTAAGTCAAAATGATTAACAATGGGACTAACTTTGAAGTACACCCTTTCAAATAAAAAAGAATCATCGAAATTGGATTACCCAGACAAAGATTATAAAAAATATAGTCGAATTGATACCCTCTCCTTTTAGAATTCCATTAAATATTAGTTTTATTCTTATATGGGTGTTCTCCATATTTGACGTTATTTTTATATACGTCTCTCCATATACGATATGTATATGAACGCTATTATTAACTTTTCTCAAGGCTAACAAGATTTTAAATTATGGAACTGTCAACTACAAAATTAAAAATTGTTTATCAAAGTTATTCGAAGTTTCTTATTGTTAGATCACCGAGGCACGGTTGGTAACTAAGTACTTATTGATATTCGTAGTTACTAAGTTAATTTTAAGATGTTGACAAACAAACAAACAAACAAACTATCAGTTGATTGCCTAGTAATTGGAAACTAATTGTCTTAGAGTATTGTTTTACTGAAGATAAAAAATATTGGTTGCGTTTTTATTGTGGTGTGAGGATTTCAGGCCCATTTGAGAAAGGCTCCTTCTTTTGAGAAACAACACGGAAGAAAGGCATAATAACTATAATGGGAATGTTTATAGGCAATGTTGGTCATCACAAGATTTCGACTGCTGGTTTGGGTTCATATACTATAATGAATATGTAGTCTAATTTAAAATAATAGAAATATTTTGGACGATCCGCCATTATTTATGTAATGATTGCACTTGCTTATAGGAGTGACTGCCATCATATGATGACGACATTCCAACAGTCTGTTCACTACTACTAATCAAAATAATAATTTAAAAATGAAAGAAATAACAGCTGGCATATTTGGAAACAAACTTACCATTTTTAGTTTTGTTTTTGGCTTCTGTGTTTGAACAACTGCGGCATCAGTTATCTCTCCACACTTTATATCCAGTTGCTTGAGAATGTCAAGCCTGGACTTCATTCCATAACAAAAAACCCACTCAAGGACTAAGAGTCATTGACACTTTGACAGATGTTACGTAAATTTATTAATATATTCAGAGTGGACAATAAAATGTTAAATGTAGACTAGGACCGCAGCTGAGACGCACTTATGCGATCATTAAAGTAGAGACACTTGTATTTAAAAAAAAGCTGAGAATGCAGTTTATACAGAGTCGTAGTTATAAACCGTAATTTTTTATAATAAGCAAGCCGTAATTATTTGACCATAATTACCTCATTATGACTTACAATGCGGACAGCCACAAACGCAAACATCTCACTTTAAACGTGACAAAGTACTCACCGGCCATGCTTCGGCAAGTACCTGTGTCGGATCCGCAAGGAGGCGGAAGACAAGATGGTCCAGTATTTTGTTAAGTTGTGCCCTACTTATCCAGGCTCTTTATCTGGTATCAGGGGTCAGGCTGATATCCTGACCATTCATAGCCTGAATTTGACCCAATAGAACTATTTTACAATATGATATTTATGATCGACTCAGTAAACCAAAGATAACTTCCCACAAACAAAGTAAAAAAAAATATTTCCTTGCCTTATATAAGTATGGATTCCTATTCGAACATTGCAATAATCACAATTATTATGTCTGATTAAATTCAGCAAGATTTAATATTCAAAATAAAAATTGTAAAAGCAATGACAGCACTGAAAATTTTGTCCATTTATAACCTAAAAAATTTGCATCGTCAAAAGGACATTCTTTCTTAACTATATATAAAAAGGCTTTGATAGCTGTGTGGGCTCAACGTAAAAACACGTTTTATATTTTTATCACCTCCTTGGAGTTATTTATTAAACAACCTAATGTGGTTTTGTGATTAAAATCCGACAGTTGCAAGTCGGAGCAACACTTTTTTATACGAACAAGCAACAATTTTTATACCATTTTATTAAAAATAATTATTAACATTAAATGTTATTATTTTTAAAGAAGAGTTTGCTATACATATAAACATACAATAAGTTCATTGTAAATGTTATAATTAGCTATACACCTATTGTAATATTCGATATCGTAAATTTTGTGTGCATATAGGGTAGGTGTAAGAATAATATGTATATTTTTTAATAAATATTTTAAACTTCCGCGGTTGAAACCGCTAGTATTATACAATGCTGATAAAAGCGAAAGGCATTAAATCAAACCACATATACTATAATAAGTGTCTACAGTTAATCCGAAACTACTAAAAAAAAAATTTACGACAAGTATACGAAAATACTTTTTTCAAACAACTTAAATAGCGAAATAAATGTAATCATGCTTTGTACAGGCTCGTACAGCCAACGGCAATGAAATGACCCCGGCCGGCCTATACTCGCTATCAGCTGACAGTAAAACGTGTACGAAGTGAGAAAAAACTATAAAAAATTCCTGTGGCTAAGCTACTGCTCCGATTGATCTGATTTTTATTGTGTAGTCTGGAAATTATACACTTAATATTATGTGGTTTCATTTAATGTCTCATATCATAAAATAGCACAAGTCCAATAATATTTAAGAAATCAACCTTAGAAAGAAGAAGAAAGAAAGAAAGAAAAAACATTTATTTGAGCACAACACAAAAGACTCACACAATAATTTGGAGACTAGACGATAAAGCATAATATAAAAGCATAGTGCGCCTTAAGGTTGTGCCAAAATGGTTATTTACTTTCATTAATACATTTCAAACATCTATCGGAGTTTAAATGCTAGACATAATATAATCCCAGGAAGGTACGTGGGACTCGGGAGTAGATAAACACTCGCCATACTCACTAAGCCCCAACGGTGTGTCTACTCATGTGCCTCCGCCACTCGTGGTGGGATACAACGACGGCTCTACCAACGAAAGCCTTTGAAGAGAGCTCGGGAGGGTTACTCCCATGGTACAATGAGGTGTGCTCGAACACAGCATAGCGACAACTCTGGTTTTTATGAGCAGATACTTTTTTTTTTTTTATAGCATAGGAGGTAAACGTGCAGTTAGGTCACCTGATGTAAAGTGCCCACAGACATCCGTAACACCAGAGCAGATACTTACTATCCTAATACCCAATCTGTCACTCCGCGACCCTTCCTAAAGCGGCAGATTTTGTCATCTACTCCTCAAATCTCTCGAGGAACTCCCCTGTTCTTTGCGTTGCACCACGGTTTTGCAAAGTCCGCAGCCTCTTATCTTCACTGTCCAGCGTGGTGAATTGAAGCCGGCAGTGAAAGGCTTATGATAGCGACTAGATGCGCCCATTCTGTAGTCCAAGACGGCCATTAGGCCGGAATATCACGATCCGTATCGCGGGCTTCGCCACAATCTAGGCAAGTCGGTGTAGAGTCCTTTTAAACCATATCATACAGTTAACCACAAAAACTGCCGTGACATGTTGATGTCATGTGATGTGTAGTCTGGATATAGTACCAGTTTGTTGTCAGTCTGAAACTAGTATGATCTCGTGAGCCGTGTTACCGATTTGAACCTATTTTTTTACAATTTTTACAATTACATGGCGCTCATTCTATTGAATTTTGGTAAAAAAACAGTTCTCCAATAGATTCTTATTTTTTCAAAATTAAATCAATTTTTTAAGCGGGAATAAATGCAACTCCTGAGAATATACAATTCTTAGCCTTCGTGACGTTGCACGTCACCTGTACAGGCAGATTTCTACAATAAAGAGATAAAAAAACTGCCAGTAACATGAGTTCTTCTTTTTCTATCGTGTCAATGGCGCCATTTTTTATACTTTGAATATTAGAAATTATATTTTACCGGATCAGTAACTTGATACCGAAAGGGAAGCTTCTGAGACCTTCATTAGGTCAACTTTAATGCAGGTGGTAGCAGACAGTGGACAGCACAAAAGATAAGACCTGTCCTGGCCTTAACCTTTACTTACCAGGTGACCTACAGCGGCCTACTCCTGTCCCAAGATGGTTGAACGTACGCCAGGTGGGCCACTGCAACACAGACCCTGTCGGAAGGGTCTGTAGTCAGGAGGGATGGGGCAATTTAAGCAAACATGACAAATTTAAAAACAAAATTGGGCGAGTGATTTGATTACCCAAAATAAAAAGAAAACCAAAGTTTTATATATTTTAAAATGTTAATACAATTCACCAATACATTTTCATAGATACACATAGGTACATAAGAAAGAAGTTTATTAAGATAATCAAAGGCGTATTTTTTGCATGGAAACCGCCTGCGCCTATACTCTTGAACTACTATCCCAATAAACTTGCAAGAACAGGTGGTGGCAGAGGCAGGGCTATAGGTATAGGTGGCTGTAACAATACAAAAATTTACTATATCACTTCAATTTAGCAATTATTTTTTCTATGCCTAGCTTAAATTTGGACTCAGTTGAATCGTCGTCAAACAACTAATCAATGGTAGGTTAGTCAGAGGTTCTATAGTAAGTTGGCAACTTGTATGTAATAGAGAAATTAACCTACAAACTACTTTGGTGTAACTGATGCCCATAGATGTTGTGTTTTTCAGTAAAACTTCTTAATGAAATGGAACCCGCGCTGGAACCAGGTAGAGGCTTAGGGAGGCTGCTGCCCCGGACCCGTAAGGCTTAGGGGCCTTACGAAAATTTTTTTGTCCATGGTCCAAGCCCCTGGCCCCGCCGGAGGTTAATCCGGCGCTGACTTGGACCATTTTCTTTGTGTTCACTTTCAAAGCTATTGTCAGACACAATACTATTAATATTGGTCCACGAAATCACACCTCATTTCAGTTACAATGAAATAATGTCACATTATCATAGATGATAAATAACATTCCTTGATGATATGAGTAACTTGATGAGTAACTTATTAAAAAAGATAAACCATGCACGAATTTGTTACCATATACCCCATTTCTGAACTTATTGTTATACAAGGTTGATAAAAGCGAGTGGCGTTAAGTGAAACCACATATTTAGTGTATAATTTCCAGGCTACACAACAAAAATCAGATCAATCGGAGCAATAGTTTAGCCACAGTAAGTTTTTTGAAAAACCAACAGATTTTTGGTTTTTAAAAATCAATAAATCGTTTAAGTCTGAATAATTTCAAAACCAGGTAATACAATTCTTACGCCAAATACCTCTCCACATATCCAGGCTTGTTTCTATAGTAAAGGAATAAACAATCTGTTACTAACATGACAAATGGGTAGATAGGTAATTCGGCCGAGAGATTGATTGGGGCGAGAGGATTATCCACAGTAAGTTTTTTGAAAAACCAACAGATTTTTGGTTTTTAAAAATCAATAAATCGTTTAAGTTTTAACAAATTCAAAACCAGAGAATATACAATTCTTACGCCAAATACCTCGCCACATAACCAGGCTGGTTTCTATAGTAAAGGAATAAACAATCTGTTACTAACATGACAAATGGGTAGATAGGTAATTGGGGCGAGAGATTGATTAACCGAAATAAAAAAGCAACCAAAGTTTATATATTTTAAAACGTTAATACAATTCTCCAATCAATTTTTATAGATAAAGCACATAAGAATTATATATAATAAGATAATCCAATGCCTCGTTTTTGCTTCTACGTCGAATCATCCTGCGCCTGTACCTACTTTTGATCTACTATCCCAATAAACTAGCAAGGACTTGTACTGGCACCTCTTCTTCAACCAACTATAACAATATATATATAAATATATAAAATTTTACTACAATTAAGCAACCATTTCTTTAATACCAAGCTTGAATATTGACTCCGTTCAATCGTCGTCAATTTAAGATTCATTAGATGTACCCTCGCGAAACGCAACATTGATATTGCTAGCTGTTTCTGCCGCATTAGTTCCGCGTAGGAACTCGTATTTAAAAATCTCTAAGAAGAACTTCAGTACCCTCCGCAGATTCCGACCGCAGAGATCGTGATACTCCGTGATTTTAACGCCCACCACGCCGACTGGCTAGGTTCATACTCCACTGATCATGCGGGAAGATCTTTCTGTGACTTCGCTTTGGCATATGGTCTGACACAACTGGTTTCCTCGCCCACGCGAATCCCAGATATTAACGACCATACACCTTCCTTGTTAAACCTTCTGTTGACCTCTCATCCGGACAGCTACCTGGTATCCGTCGATGCTCCTCTAGGCTCGTCGGACCACTGCCTGATACGGAGTATTGTGCCCGTTAGACGCAATTTTAGGCCATACACTGGAAGCTGCCGCCGCGTTTGGCACTTTAGGTCAGCAGATTGGGACGGGATGCGTCTTTTCTTTGCATCCTACCCATGGAGGCGAATTTGCTTCTCGCTGGACAATCCTGATGCCATTGCCGACTCCGTCGCCGATGTGGTGCTTCAGGGAATGGAACTATTCATTCCGTTCTCTAAAGTACCGATTGGTGGAAAGTCCCAGCCCTGGTTTGATCGCTCTTGTCGGTTGGTGCTACGCCATAAGCAGGAATGCTATCAGGCTTGGCTAAAAGCGGTGACATCTCAGGACATATTTACCAGCGCACTAAAAAAGGAGTATAATTTCGCTTCCAGGTCTCTCAAAAGTGTTATCGCCAAAGCAAAGTTAGAGCACATTGGCAAAATTGGCGAACGGCTAGTCCGCCTTCCTTCTGGAACTCGTGCATTCTGGTCTCTCGCCAAGGCTGTCCTCGGAAATTAATCCAACCCAAAAATCTCAAACCATGAAGGTTTCAATATGTCATTTCCAAGAACTCATAAACTCAATACAATAAAACGGCCCTTTTTTACACCATTGTTTACTTGTAATGACAAATGGGTAGATAATTTAGGCGAATGATAAAGTGATTAGCCAAAATAAAAAAGAAACTAATTTAAATTATATTTCAAAACGTTAATACAATTCTCCAATTACTTTTCAAAGGTATATGAATTATGTTTATTATATATAATCCAAGAGTCCCTTTTTTGATGCTTCTACATCGAATCCGCCTGCGCCTGTAGGTACTCTGGAACTACTTTCCTAATAAACTTGCAAGGACAGGTCCTGGTACCCCTGCTAGACCCTATAACAATATAAAAATAATAATTCAATTGAGCAATCATTTCTTCGATACCAAGCTCAAATATTAATAGGACAGGTTGTGGCACTCCTGATAAACTATAAAACAATATAAATCTATACTTAGAAACAAGGAAAGAAAGTTCAAGAAAACTTCAAGAAAGAAATAAAGATACTTCAATAAAGAAACCATTTCTTCAATACCAATATGGTATGAATTGGTTGAAATATCGCCAAATAAATCAATGGCAGGTTTGGCAGAGGTTTTAATGTATGTTCTTGTAAATTTAAAGTTGTGTTGTATAAATTGTATAGAAAGTTGGCAACTGGTATGTAAAGGAGAAATTCACATATGAACTATTTTGTTGTGACTACTGTCGCCCACAGACATCCTTATCACATGCTTTTCTGTAAAACTTCTTAGTTGTCCAGGACGAACTTCATTGCATTGCTTAACGCTATTATGCACTACAGTAATATGCATTAGCGTAATGGAGAATGTTACTCACTATGCCAAATCGCTTGAAAGTTTGTCCCAGTAAGGCCCGTAAGTAAATAAATATACTACTTTTTGTTTCATTCAAAAATTCCTAGTAGTTTCGATTTTACAGGCATTCAAACTTTCGAAAAATATTGAGTTCCGCTAACGGTCACGGACCGCCTGTGACGTCACACCACAACGCGCTCCATAATACTTACTTCTTACGATGATATCTCAAAAACTATTCATCTGATTGATATAGTGTAAAGGGCAATTTTAATTTGCATTAAATGCCTAAGCTAACTAACATATTCATTTAGATAAGGATTAATACTGGACTACAGAAAATTGCTTTGAAAATAACGCATTATATCTCATTTCAGTTGATGTTCAGCTAAATTAGTGGCATTATTATCAAAGATAAATAGCACTATTCCGTCACATATGAAAAGTAAGTAAAATAAACTGCTATAAAAATGACACTTTTCAAGAGCACGAATTCCTATTTTTAATTTAAATCCTAAAAAAATTTGGCAGTCCCGAAGATCGTCAAAATAGAAGGTAATTGAAATGTATTAATTTTTTTTATTAATATTTGAAATAATTGTGGTTGATGCTTATTTGCATAACATTCCGAAGTGACAGGACACATTAAGAGCTAACAAATTGTTTGCGCTGATTCGATTCTGATTGATTCAGGAGAATTGTAACCATGCAATCTATTGTATCCAAGAACCTCTCGAAGACGTAAGAAATATGCAAGTCAGTCTAGGTAAGGCTTACATATGGCTACTCATATACATAGTCATAACGGTATTAGACCATGGACCAGGACCAGGTAACATTTTCCAAGACTTGAGATTGCTCGCGATTGGGTATCTTGAACTCAAGAGGACTCGTAATTTAAATTCGTTCTCTGAGATCAGAAGGTCGGCCCTACGCTTTTAAAGTATAACATAACATTTCTTTTGATTGCCTGGACTTAGAATTGAATTTTTTTCTGTGCTCCATAGCATTTAGTCTTAAGTAAATTATATGAATTTTGGCTTGAAAATTCTACGCTTTTCTTGCACGGAATCATCGGTGCACGAGCCCGACTTACACTTAAATAGTTGATTTAAGAATGCACATCTCGTTTAAAAATAGGACAACGAAAAATGAAACTACTACTGACATCTATTTTTTGAACTATGGCTACATCATATCATTCTTGTAACATATTCAAAGTTCACGAACACGTTGTAGATGGCATTTTATTTTTTATAGTAGGCAAACGAGATCAGAGCCTTTTGATACATACCGCTGCCCCTTCCTGTACTACCGGCAACACCCACATGGTCAACTTAAGTGACAATCAGCGCGACAACAGAACTGTCACGGTCCTTGGAGCGGGTGGTACCTACCCGGTCCTGACGACTCCATTCAGGTGCAATGCAGCATGGCAATGTCAAAGGAAGCGTCATTTACTTGCTGGAATGGCTAGTTCTTAGGTAGTAGGTTCTTAGTAGGCTAACTTTATCTCATGAATACTCGATATTGGTTTTCATACGCAGCGCAAATAATCTACTTTGTCTTGGAAATATTTTATAACTTGATATTTTTTTGTATTATACACAGTCATAAAACCTCACCTCTTTGTCCTACTCACAACTTTAAATTCTATGGAGAAAATGTTTTGGTTCTTGTCATCTCAAGTCAATTCTCAAGAGATATATTATTGTGGAGAAAACAAAGCAAGTGTGTAGTGATCTGTGATAATGATATGTGGCACTTTGTAATCTCTCTGTTGTTGTGTCTGTTAATTGTTGTTATTGTAATCTTCTCAAGCTTCATCTCTAATTCTTGGACTATCATAAATTGCTACTATTGTAGAATAGGGTCATCATGTTTCATATTTTACTATGTGATGCCGCAAATGGTTTAAATAAAACTATTATTATTAATGATTTTTACATTTATTCAAAGACTGGTATTTTCATTAGGGGTTTGTCCGTTTGCAATTTGAATTATTTTCCTAAGAAAGTAGCGATAACCGGTGCCGGTAAGTTAAAGCGATCGCCTATTCCTAGATCCTAAAAATACGAACATATGTTATTTTGGAAAATATTAATCCTTTAGGTTGGTAAATACATTTATATTTATCAAGCTAAAGGAATGAACAGTTGTGCCTGCAAGTATGGCGTTACCCATTAGTCGTGATGTTTTGGCGATAGCTGTGTGAAATTTAACATTAAACCATGGGTGCGATATTTATGATTCAGCAAAATGGCTCATTAATGTGAAACATTGTTTGATTTAGATTTTGTAACGGGTACTTCGAATTGACATATAACCTCCATTGGATTTGGATTTCTGAATTAAACTTTTTTCACAAGGTACCTACCATCTTCTTTCAAAAAAAAGTCACAACAACAACAAAATATGAAAACATTCAGATGTTTTTTTTTTTCATTTAATTTATTAAAAAAAAGATGCATACTTCGAAAATTCGAATGAGTTTTGAATACGCACTAACGCGGCAGAAACAGCTCGCAATATCAATGATACGTTTGGAGAGGGTTGTGTTAATGACCACACCTTTTTGGTTCAAACGCTTATGTGATGGAAACTTTCATTTAAAGAACGAACCACGTGGAAGACTGCATACACGTGTGAATAACAATAAATTGAAAGAGATGGAGAAAGCCGATCCGAGCCAAATTACCCAGGAACTAGCGACATGGTTTACCGTTACCTTGCCAACAATATTGTGAAAAATAGAGATGTTTCATGGTTTGACTGATCTGCAGAAATAAACGCGTGTTGAAACGTATGTTGCCTTCTTGAATCGACACAGAAAGGAAGCAATATTGGACCGAATTGTGACATGTGATGAAAAATGGATTTTTTACGATAACCGCAAGCGATGGATACAATGGTTGACCCCAGGTCAAACACCGCAACAGTGTCCTAAAGCAAAACTTAACAATAAAAGGGTATTGCAATGTATGAATAATAATAGTAATTATTTTGATTAAATAAATATGTTAGGTTATAAACAATCTATTTTAAATTTTTCTGTACCTACTACCGACAAATCGCCAATTTCATACTTTAACCCTTAATAGTTAGGATAACTTACTTTAAAATTTATAAGAGTGATATTTATAGCCCTTGTCATAAACATCTGCTGTTTGCTAGCCTATTGGTAATGAAAATATATTATGTAGGTTCATAACTTTGCTATCTCATGTTCATCATGTTCATTTGTTATCTCATGCATATAATCGGTATAATTTTATGTGTGTAGAAAATAATGTGATGCCATGCCAAGCGGTATGTAGAGATGTTATGCACAGTACCATTAAATATCAGGAGTAATACGTCCTATATTAATGATGGGTATTGCTTCTCCAAATCCGATGAAAAGGGTTTCATGTTCTACTTGTGCGTTGGACCAATGCGTGCTTATTAAGTAAAGACAAGAATTCTCTTGAAAAACTCAAAAGTTCGTGAAAGTGAGTAGCGTAGCAAGGAACAGTAAATGTGTTCAATTATGTATAAGCATTTGTATCATTACCTCTGGTGGTCTGTCTTGAACAGGCAATATTCTATATCCATCTTTATCCGCAATGTAGCGGACAGTCTCTACCTGTCCATCAGGTCTGATGTACGAATAAGTACCGTGGACAACAATGTAGGCATCAGGCTGCCCAGAATTTAACAATTTTCCAGTTTCCTCTCTTATTAAATGATCGACAGTTTCGAATCTGTAAATAGTGAATTTTAAATATAAGTGTTGTTCTGTCTAGTACAATGGTTTGACTTAGAATTTTGCTTAAAACGGCTAGACTTTGTAATAATAATCATGTCCCCATGGACAAATTACGGCTATCTCTCTTTCAAGTTGACATCTGTAAAATGAGATTTGTAAAATTCAACCATTTTTATAGTTAACTTTACAATGTATTTATCCGTTTTTAGTGAAAGAAAGAAAGAAAGTATTTATTTACTTAGACCCACACAAATTAATAGTTTCAAAATCAAAACCAAAATATTTTTATTCAAAATAGAATTAAAAAAAATTGCTTTTTGAACTTTTAATACTTTTAATTAATTGCTTTTTGAACGTCAAAAATTTCCATCTACCATTACAAACATTACAAATTATAAAAGGGCATCCTTGCAAATCGGTTTCAAACTCGATATTTGCTGGCATAATTATCAGCGCCGGTCTTCCGCTAGAGCCGTTTTGGATGAAAGATTATACTTTGAAGTTTGTCCCGCTGTCAACAAGCCATGACTTGATGGGATCATAGGAATAGGAGGAAGGCAACCCTCAAGTTTTATATAGGTACACATGTTTTTTACATATATTTTATTCTGTCATTCCGACAAAATTTATGTAATAATTGAAACACATAATTTTAACAATTTTAATAATTGTAATAAATAATTTTGACAATAATAATAATTGTAATAAGAAATGTTGTCGTTTTTTAATATAATAATCATGAATTTTGTTTGTAATTTGATAGAAGTAACAAATTGAAAAAGATAAGACCTGAAATGTTTTTTTTTCTTTGTAATCATAATTTAACACGCTTTTATTAATAAAGAAAAATATCTGTGATAAAAACGTAAAAATTGATTCGGATGTAATTTAAATTATTTTGACCTTTTTAGTTAATTTTTACTAATAAGTAATGCATGTTTTCATATTTTTTTTCTTTTAATTTTATTTTTAGCAAAAGCTAAAAATAAAATTTACAAAAATACTGCGGTAGTTTTCATGTCTATGTTATTTTTGAAAATTACTCATTGCCAATCTATCAAAAAGTTAGATAGTCTTATGAAGATTGATGAATCAAATAGCACGAGACTCTGTTTAGTGGGAGGCCGTGAATGGACACGTGTCGTGTCTACTGTAACCTATGCCACTAGTGAGGTACGAACAACTTGTATACCGGTTACTTGGTAACACCACCAACTTGTCTCTATCTTATCGACTTACGGCTATTGCACACTAAGCAGATACGATAAGATATTATCTGCGTATAAAAACTGCCTTCAATATATGCCTGTGCCTATAAATACTTGACGGCAAAATATCATCATATCGTATGGCTCTATATAGGATCCTATATCATTACATCTAAACTTCGCAACCATTTTTCAGCTGCTGGTGTGAGCCGATGAAGTTCGGAAAAACCTCCTTGAAAACAACGAAGCGGACAGTCACCATCTTCACAAATCGGGACTAAGAGAGTCACAGTCTTGTGAATGTGGAGAGCCTGACCAAACTCTAGCCCATACTGTGAACGGTAAAATATAAGTTTTATATATGCGTAGTGTGTGGTGCTCCTCGAGTTTAGTATAGATATTGACAGATATGCGTTCAGATATAAATATCTTGCCGCATCTGCATGGTTAGTATTCTTTCACGCTAGCACTTGGCATATGAAACTTACCTAAATCTATAATTGCCTAGACCATCGTTATCGTTGACGTATGATACTAATCCATCCGATGCTTCTGATGGGTTCGGAACTGCAGCTGAAGAAATTAATCCAGCACTTGCTAGCAAAAGTATGCCCAAAAAAATTGGAAACACCTGGAAAAATATAAAAAAAATGTTGTAAGTTCTTGAGATTATTTTGGGATGAGGTTAAAGATATTTTTTTCGTTTATAGTAGAAGGGGACAAAAGAGCAGTCAGAGCCATTTTCATGACTACCGATGCCCAAAGACATCCGCATAGAGGTTATACACTATACAGATGCTTTGCCCTGCTTCTTCCCCCCATGGGTCCACGTCTACTTACATAAACACCGTACGAAGCGCGACAACACAGCAGTCACTTTACACTGGTATCGTGTAAGTAAGAGGTATCTCCCCGGTCATGCCAATTAGGCTGAATGCATGCAGGCAGCGTGACACTACCTCTTACTAAACTTTTAAAAAGTTTGACTAACAGTAGTTTGGGTTCCTGAATCCCTAGCTACTGTTTATATCCGAATACTAAATGTGAATATCAAGAAGTGACACAAAAGCTTATAAAATGTGATTATGATTAGTAAAATATCGCTTTTAAAAATATCGACTACTAAACTCGACAACAATTAACGATTACTAAAACTCTAAAAATTGACATTAAGTAATTTGAATACAGCTATTATAAGGAATTCTGATTCACAAAATATAAAGATATCTAAAACGTATAACAAGTATAGATATTTTTTTCTAGCTGTAAGCTAATATGGATTACTTATAATATACAAATCGAAGTTCTCGAGTCGACCCCGGGGCGGAAAGCTCAGTGTTGAGCGGCCTCCCAACACTGCGCATTCCGCCGCGGGTGGTGACGCTTGTTTGACCAGGTCATTAGTGTGGTGGTCCGACTAATGACCTGGTCAAGCAAGCGGCCTGTGACCGTGACCTGAGTCGCTCTCTGTGGGAGGCCTAGTGAAAATGTCACTCGTGTAAAAATGTCACTCGAGTAAAAAAGTCACTCGGGTCAACTCGGTGCGCCGAGTTCACTCGGTGACTCGAGTTCACTCGGTAACTCGAGTGCAAGTTCACTCGAGTAGGATTTTTTTTCACTAGAGTACGAGTTTGACCAACTGACTCGCGTCGCATCACTACCTAGGCCCGGCAGTAGACGTCCTTTAGCTGCTAATGATGATGATGGTGATGATTCCGCTGATTACAAATTGATGTATGAGTTTACTAGATAAAAGGTCACATTTACCTTGGACAATACCAAAACATAATTTAATCATTTTTTACTGCAGCACAAACAAGTTATTTATAATGCGAGGAACTTCCTAACTTATGGAAGGTCAAACAATGAAGCTTTGATAAACCAATTTGGCTCATTTACCTTTTTTATGAGCTATTTTCGTAATGCAGTATGCAGCATACTGCATGACGCAAAATAGTAACATCAGTATAAGCCAAATAAGACGTGCAAATATTATGCGCAAAAGAATTAGAAATTCCTGTACTTAGTGCATCGATTTCGACAAGATTGTGATTTTACTTCCAGTACTTAACTGTATTTTTCTAATAATCCTAGTGCAATAATAATACAATTATAAAATACGTGTTTGAACATGAATTAAATCTCAAATTAGAAAATTGCATAAAATATAGCACAAAAAATTAGAGAAGATTGAGATTCGAGGCTGTTTCTTTTTATAGTAATTTTTAAATTTTCTAATGTGACGAAAGTATAACATAAAAGTACAATTTTCTAAACAGATTTAATATTTTTTTTTTGCTGGGGAATGCTTTTAAGCATGACCCTGGGATGGGGGAACCTGAGGAGTATGTGGGGCTCGAGAGCCGGGAATTACTCTCCGTAGCCACTGAACCCCAGCGGTGGTCCTGCTTTACTACCAAATACCAGGGGAGAAGTCACGGGAAAGTGGTGGCATACAACCGCGACTTTACCAGTAGGTGCTTTTAATACATTATAGTTAAACTATTATGCAATATCATCAAATATGTTTTGTTAACTATTATATAATGACTATAGATAGGCAAAGATATATGTTTTTGCTGATTTATATATATTATTGGTAATTTTTCTCCGTTATTTTTGTAACATTCGGTACACAAATGGAAATTTTATCACTTCGTGTACGTGTAACTAATATTCTTAATATGTTTACAGTTTATTTAATACTTTTAACGGCTTATATATGCTGAACGTTGGTGTCATGGAGCGCCAACCATCCCGATCGAATTCGTTGAAGCGTTTGACAGCTGTATACAAGTTAGTAGTTTTTATTTTACAATTAATTCTAAAATATAAGTTTTACTAGGTAACTTTAACTTTATTCCACTCACTTAAATGGTAGTATGTAAATTATTTCATCTATAGTTAGGCTTTTTATAGGCCGTCAAACATAATATTTATAAATTGGTATGATAACCATAGCACCATAAATAGATATTTGTATTTTGATGGGCTACGAATTCGATTCTTTTAAACGATAGAATGTATAGTTATTTGATAAATAATACTCAATTTATGTGACGGATTTTTATAAGGTAATTATGCAAAAATTTTCTTCTGGTCTATCATTTGACCTTTTTTTTCATATTTAATCTTTGGCACAAATGTGCCAATCATAAATGCTTTTAGCGCTATGTTACTAAAATAAAAATCTAATATTATAAAGAGGAAAGATTTTTTGTTTGCTTGTTAATAGGCTCTAAAACTACACCATTTATTTAAATCTTTCACTAATAGAGAGCTACATGCATGATCAAGATAGATGTCCCACGATAGGACATTTTAAATTATGGCGGTACATATATAAAAAAAATCTAAACAGATTAAAGATTTGTATAGACTATATTTTTTACGAAATAAGGAATATGCACTTGTTGTAGGCTACTTATGTGATAATATTAGCTTCCGCCTGCAGCTTCGCCCGCGGCTGATTTGTGAATCTAAACCATTCTTAAATCTCCTTCAAGACAAAAAAAATTGTCAAAATCGGTACAGTCGTTTAGGATGAGTTCACACACTCACACAAGAAAAATATATATTATGACTAGCTGTGCCCGGGGTTTCAACCGCGAAATCCTTATAAACTTCAACACCCTATTTCACCCCCTTAGGGGTTGAATTTCTAAAAATCCTTTCTTAGCGGATGCCTACGTCGTAGCATCTACCTGGATGCCAAATTTCAGCTTGATCCGTCCAGTGGTTTGGGCTGTGCGTTGATAGATGGCTATGTCATGTTTGAGTTTTATATATATAGATTAGTACTAACTTAAGTTATAGCTGTGTACCTGGCCAAATTTTGGTAACGACAGTCAACCTCCATAGACACAACGGCTCAAGTTTTTTTATAATATAAGGGCGAAGAGCAGTCGGAGCCATTTTCACGACTACCAACGCCAATAGACATCCGCATAGAGCTTAAACAGATGCGTTACCCTTACTACCACTTACACAACGCACGAAATGCAACAGCACAGCTGTCACTTTACGACGGTGTCGTGCAGTCTGTTGTAGATACTATATTAATAGCAATGCGTTTGTGTTTTTATTTTCCTCATTCTACTATCCCGATGTGACCTTCAGCGTCAGAGATGAAACTAGTTAAAGCAAGAGGGCTGCTCTGTTTGAAGAAAGAGGTTAGAAAACTCCTTTTATACGTGGAGGTAACAAACGATGTATGAGGGGCAGGTACATTTGTGCACTGAGTATGAGGCTGGGATAGTTACAAACCGCTTGCTGCTACATTATATAATACCAACACGGATTATTAGTGTTGTTCAGTGGTAATAAGTATTTCCTCCTTTTTGCTGAGTTTTAATGGATAGACCCCAAGGGCTCTAATTGTAAGAAGGGATATGCCGCACTGTCGAATACTATACCTACACTATATTCTCTGTCCCACTAGACCCATCGAGAGCAGATGACGGTGAAAAAAAAATGTCTAAATGTCAAATAAGTTATTAATTTCAGATGAATTATTAATAATCAAAATTTTAAGCCACAACTTATTTGTAGGATATATAATGCATTATTAATTAACTAATTAAAATTACATGAAAGAAAAAGGATATAGAATGCATTAATTAATAATTAGTAATAAAATATTGGAATGAAATAAAAATATAATATGATAATTCTTACCATGGCAAAGAAAAATAATATTCCTAATGACTACTTTAAACACGTCTTCGCTAATCAAGCTTATGAATACGAACTTGAAGAATATTTATCGCAAATATGTTTTATAGTTTCGTAACGTATAATCATTATAAAAAGCCTAACCTCACACAAAATCGTGCGAGATTGCTAAAGTTTATAACTTGTTAATGGCTATTTTGAAGGATATATAAATAACAGTCAAGCCTTTTGTAGAAATTCAAGGATTTTTCAATTGTTATCAAGAAAAATCTTTATTGTAGATGTAGGTGGCAAACGAGCTATCATAATAACTTTCAACACATACAACTTAAATGTAGTTCTAGAGAATATGCAGTTGTGTTGTCACTCCTTTATCCGATCGTTCGATCTATTTACTTCAGCAAACAGCATGAAGCCCGAAAGCACGTCCGTCACTGAAAAATAGAAAACAAATGTTTGCAACTGATATATTGCTTATTATGTTTTAAATGCTTTTTTGAAATTTGACTAGTCCTCGAGTCACCGTCATCATTCACAATCAGAGGACAATATGCATTTTCTTAAACCAAGTGACACGTGCACCGACTTCTATACGAAGCAAACTAAAGAGTTTCATAATAAGTTATACTCTAATAGAGATAAGTAGTATATAAGTACGTTGTCATCAACAAACAGCCCTAATATTATGTTAGTCGTTCATTGGTGGTTGCCGGTTGCTACTGTAAAGAGGAATGATGCAAAGCACGAGCCCTGGAGTAATCCCGCTTGAATAGAGAGTAATGATTTATATCCTCAGATCCTTTCTGTTCTATATCTAAAGCTACGGTTTATCAAGAACTGTATCATGAGTACGAGCTCTAGTGAGGTCCCAGGTCAGATTGACTGGCTAGTAGCACTAGTTGGTGAAGATTTTAGAATAAGCCTTGGTGCCATATTTACTGCAATGTTTGACTTTTATTAAAAGGCAAAATTTATAAATGTTACCTTTTTCGTATAGTTTTTGAAAAAGGTTCATTTAGTTTGTGTTCCGATTTATACATGTCCAAAACAATAGTTTCTTTCAATGAGTTGGGAAACGCGCACTCTGCTCTCATAGCAATGAATATAAACACTGATGCAATAGAACTTGCAAATCTATATGCCAGATGTTTGATTCTTTGCATGTCTTCTGGCTTTGCAATTTTTACCAAATTTTCAAAAGAAATAAACTCCTCGGGAGATGTCAGCAAAGCAAGAAAACCAACAGCGTGATTTCACTTTCAGACATGGAATCAGAACTCAAGATGTCATTCTCACCATCTCGATATCTGTAAGTCCTCAACTTTTTAAGGGTTTAAGTTCTAAACGCAACCGTCTACACCACAACGATTTCAGACAAGAGGCGAGAGAATCCATATTTTTACGGGCTGTATTATGGAAACGACAGTGATCGTACTAGCATTGCCATTCGGTTGCTTGAGATCTGCTCTCTCGGTCATATAAATGACTAACTGGACCCTGGTTCTGACTCTTCATTACTAGTGGCGTAACTATACCGCTCGAGGCCCGATTCATCGGATCGGCCCCCAACATAAAGAAACTTTTTTTTAAGTTGGGATTCTCTTCTCACTGGGGGCTGCTTTCGGCTGGGGGCCTGTGTCATTTTGCCGACTTGCCGCCCTGTAGTTACGCTGTTGTTCATTACCATCTCTGGTGCGATTATGAACTGTTTCTTGTATTCAACAGTTATCGTTCGGCGTAGCTTTGAACGGTTGCAAATACATATTAAAATAATATAGGACAACTATTTCTTTGTAATAAACAAAATTGAGGTAAACACATTTTATTGGAATCACAGCATATAATTTAGGGAAGCATATTCTTGAACATAGGATCAGATAATAGAAAAATCAATAAATTGCATATAAATAAAGAAACGTCAAAAAATGTCTTGTTCGCAAGATGTCTGCTTTATTCCTGAAGTATTATCCCAATAAAGAAGCTACGACAAGCGCTGGCGGAGCCGCTGCTACCTAAAATAAACCAAAATTAAATTAGGTACATTGTTGCTGGATTAATAAGTTGACAGTGACTTTGCAGAGGCTTTTTCGTAGTTGTACTGCTACGTCCAGCTACCTGTGACCGCGATAGCTTTACCTACTATGGTCACAGATGGGCTGACTTCATACTTTTTGACAAAATCGCTGATTCTAGGTCAAGGAACTAATTGACGTAGAATCTCATAAACATACTGGCTAATAAGCTGGGTTTGGATCGTGTTCTAACTTAGAATTATGAATTTCTGTATTTCAAAAAGTATTCGACATGAATTTCTGCTGGAGGGATATGTTTTATATAAGGGGTTTTATATAGGGGCTTTCTTCTCCTCCTCCATGGGTCACTGGATATTTACACACGGCACGAAACGCGACAGCACAGCTCACATTACGCAGGATCTTGTAAGTGGGAGATACCCCCCGGTCGTCCTGGTACAATTCGGCTGCATGCATGTATGTCTTACTAAAATATTTTTATAATAAATTATTCGGATATCATATAAAAGGGGACTCCATTTATCCGAATTTAATATATTATTCATTTATTTACATGAAAATCAATCATCATCACAGATGATTTCTAGTCACACAAGTACCTGGATAGGATTGAAAGGTTCTCGAACTGGTGGCAAGACTCTATATCCGTCCCTGTCGGCAGTATAGGCGACCTTTTCTAACTTCCCGTCAGGTCTGATGTACGAATAAGTACCGTCGACAACAATGAATTCATTAGGTTCCCCTGCATTAAACAATGTTCCAGTCTCCTCTCTTGTTATATGGTCGATGGTTTCAAATCTGTAAACATAAAATTTCAAATGTAAACGTTCTCAGATATATATACCTAGATAACAAAACTTGCGACCATTACCTATGACGTTTTTTGAGGGGGGG
>LUGF01043707.1:142229-166153 GCA_001625245.1 Calycopis cecrops
CAGCTCGCAACTCTCACTCTCTCTCGGAGACTTTTTCTGCAGAATTATGGTTGCGCAGAAGGAGAAGAAAGCATCCCAACATCTCTCGCTGCCGAGAATCTTACTGACGATATTGTGCAGCGAAAGACGCCAAGTTCTACCGCTAGGGCCACCCTTGTAGTGGTCCATTTAGTACAGTCTGACAGAGTGTGTTGAGCCGTGTCGTCCGGCTCCCCATACTAATGGCGGACCGGAGCTGTCTCCCGTCCTATTTTGTGCACTTAACGACCGAAGCACCCGTGTCCAGTCATTATCTACATTATCCTGTACGGTAGTTGGCACCCCAATGGTTTGGCCATATGGGGAGTTTTCCAGCCCGATTTTCCATCTCTCCTTGACCCTGTCAACGCTGCCTCTCCCAGCAGTATAACTTCGCCTGGACCTTGGCATTCATTTTCCATGGAGGGGTGCCTGCCAGTAAGCATGCCGCCGCCTAAACAACAGTAACGTAGGCCCAAGCTATGTGGTTTGTCACCACTTTTTGTGGTCTTCGTAGCTAGCTTGTCTACTCAGGTTGGTTACCCGTACAACGCCATGCGTGCCATTGCCATTGCCATTTTAGCGACATCCGCGTATAGTTTGCACGCCAGTATCACCTGAGCAAAGGAAATCTCTAGTAGTTCCGCCCCGTTTCGGCTGCAATGCAGCAAAGCTCTACCGACCTTGCTAAAATCACAAGGTCATCCTAATTCTTTTCAATATCAAAGTGTTAATAAGTGCTAAATAAGTGTTAATAAAATAAAATAAATAAAATAGGTAAATACAACTAAAATATTGTGACACATCTGACACTTGTTTAATCTTTGGTTCTTTTCAATATGCGAGATGTTATGACACGTACATATGTTAATAGGTGGCGCTAAAAAATTATTACTTTCTCAGTGACAGATTCTCCAAGGTCATTGAGCAATGTAATACCCTTAAATCTATAATTTCCTCGACCATCGTTTTCATTTACGTATGACAATAATCCATCTTTCAATGCCTCTGACCGGATCGGAACTACAGCGGAACTAATTAATCCAGAACTTAAAAGTAGAAATATGCCCAAAAACACTGAAAACATCTGAAAAAAAAAATATGTATTTATAAAAATATTTTTTTTTTATTATGTTGTAAGCTATCGTAGCTGGCTTTTTTGTTTATTTAAATGCCCATCGTACAAAATTTTTTAAAATTGAAAACAGAGAACTAACATTAAAATTGAATATTTCTCACCAATTAAGAACCTGTTATAAATTTTATATCCCTTTAAATAAAATAAAAGTATACAGGGTTGATAAGAGCGAGAGGCATTAAATGAAACTACATATACTGTAAGTGCATATAGTTAATCCGAAACCATTAAAAAAAGTTTACATCAGGTATACGAAAATACTTTTTTCAAACAAGTTGAATAGCGAAAAATTGTTAACACTCTTTGTACCGGGCGGCTACAGCGAGCACGGGGTGAATGACCCCGGCCGGCCATAGTCGGAGATCAGCTGCGATACAGCGTGTACGAAGTGAGAAATAACTTTAAAAAATTCCTGTGGCTAAACTATTGCTCCGATTGATCTGATTTTTGTGGTGTGGCCTGGAAATGATACACTAAATATGCGGTTTAATTTAATGCCTCTCGCTTGTATCAACCTTGTATATTTAAATATTGTTGTATGAAAGAGCTATTGCAATTTGCAATGTATTGCAGCTGAATTGGCTGGCACGAGAGTGGAGGTACCTCCCGCACTTATGATAGCGCACGCTAGGTGACGGCTGTGCTGTAACCAGGCTGTCCATTGTAGAGGGAAAAGGAAAGGACGGCAGCACACCTGCTTAATAATGACTTGGTTATGTGAAATCGTTCGAACAGCAATTACAAAGAATTTTATCTAAGCCACTACTCTAAAACTGTTTCTGAGTCTATGGAGAACTTAGCCTTCTTTTTTTTTTTTTTTTTTTGTCGCTGGGGAATGCTTTTAGGCATGCCTTCAGGCAGGGAGGTCCTAGAGGGTATGTGGGACTCGGGAGCCGCTAGATAGATCCTCATACCCACTAAACCCCAGCGGTGTTCCGTCTCAGCCGCGAGTGGTAGAGCCACGGGAACGCGATTGCAAACAACGGCGACTCCACAGCGGGTACCCTTAAGGTTCTACTCTGAGGAATTATAATCCCCTCTTTTTGACGTTGAGGTGTACTGGAACACGCAGTACACCGTCAACTCAGGTCTTACTGTGCGGACGACGACTTGCCCTGGCCATCGCCCTACGACCCTTCCTAAGGTGGAAGGTTTCGGGATCTACCCCTAGGACCACTCAAAGGCGGCTGACTATCCTCCTCTCTTCTTCGTTTCTCCGCCTCCTTGCAACGAATGACGCTTTTAGCAAAGGAGTCAGCTGACCAAGCTTCTTCACTGCGCAGCATACAGAACTTAGCCTTCAACCCCACCTACTACTAATCATACCACAATTCATCAAACTACTAGCTAAGTTCATGTTTACCTTGGAATATATCAAAACAATATTTAATAATTTTTTTTATATTCGCTGCAACAGAGACCGGTTGTTAAATGAAGAACTTCCTAACTGATGGAAGGAAGGTTAAATAATAAAGCTTCTCAAATATCGCACCATCTTCGTAATGTTCTTAAATAAAATCTACTCATCAAATTTAATAATGCTGCAGCAAACCTAATCTTCGAAACATTTTCAGATAATTACATTTTTAAATACATAAGTAAGTTTTATTTTTTGGGATATTGAAGGCACTGTGAAATAACATCTAAGAAATACTTAATAATAAAGGTGATCTAGTGCAGACTCCAATCTTGTTGATCTTGGTAAAAGAATCATACCTATCTAATTATGTTGAAGCCTTCGTAGAGAAAAATAAACTTTTATTTAATTATTGATTGGCACAAATAAATGCGTTATCTTGATCACAATATATAAGACTATTATTATACCTACTTACCATAATAAAAAAATATTTTTCCTCTTGTTTATTTAAAACACGTCTTCCTTAATCAAATATAAGAATATATACTTGAAGAGTATTAACGCAAATTTAAGTTTTATACTTTCGTAACGTTCCTATAATTATTTATAAAACATCCTTAACCAGTCTTGAAATCGTGCGTGTGACCTATCTTAAGTTTAAAACCTGTTTTAATCTGTTTTTTGAAGGATCTAAAAAACAGTACTTAGACAGACTTCCTGTTGCTGTATTGTGAATATTTTCATATTGCATATGCGATACAGACATCATCTTTTCTCTGCCTTCATCTAGAATAGGGATGTCAAAGTTACGGCCCGCGGGCCGCATCCATATACAGTCCAATACAGTCTGCGATCAAAATATATCACAGAAAGTTTTTTTTATCATTTCATCATATCTGATATCAATGAGCTTTTTTTAGTAGCATGGTCCGCCTACGTATTCAAAATCTAGCATATGTCCCTCTGCAATATTGAGTTTGACACCCCTGCTCTGGGACCTTGATGACACATTCAATTTCTATATAAAGTTAAAAATAAGCTCGCTGAAGTGGCAAACATGGTGATAAACTCAGAAAAAATGACCATACTACTAATTCTTATCAATTTTATTGTTATTCTTTTTTGTAGATCAATAATTTGAAGACACGTTCCGCAATCTGGAAGTCTTCTGGATTATTCGTCATAATCAAATCAAACGAGCGCCCCAAGAACTTCCTCAGGAAGTGCTGAGGAAATTGTTGTCTGTAACAAAACAATTTTTTTTACACAGGTTGATAATATGAATAAAATATTTTTTTTCTAATTTAAGGCTTTTAAATTTTTTTATGTGGTGTCATTTCAACAGATCCATTTGCTACCACTATCCACTACCGGTATTACATTGTTGCAGATGGGGATCTACTACAATATAATTATTGTGCTCTCCTCGCTCTCTCTCCTATTCCTGTGAGGCTTTGAAAACTCACAAGCTGCATGAAACAAGACACTATCACTTTTAGATATTTGATAATTAGGAGATTGATTTTAATTTGATTTTATTACGTATTTTTCAATCAGAAAGATTCAATGTAAACCTTAATAGTCTATTGAAGTTTTATTTAAAACTTAGCAAGTGTACTCCAATTTATAAAGACAATATGAAATTGTTTTATTTTTTATGGATTTAGAGCGACCCCTCTGTCATCAAGTGTGTGTAGTAGACTGGCTACGGTCCTCTTTTATATAAAAAATATACTATATTCTATCTATTATATATGTATTCTATTTAGGTATCTTTAGCTGTCATACCTATATAACTAGGCACTAAGAAAAAAATTATAAGGACTTACTTCTTCTTTTTCTGCTTCTATTGTTTTCCCTAATGACCTAGCTTGATACGGTTGATATAATTGTGGCATATATCTCCATCCATTTTGGTCGCCTACGTATCGAACATATACTGGTTCTCCATAAGAGTCGATATAAGAGTAGTATCCTTCTACTACGAGGTATTGGTCGGGAAGCCCGGCATTTACTACAGTACCCTTTTCAGATCTTTCCATATTGTTGGTTGTTTTATATCTGGAATGTTTAAAAATAATGAGAAAAGAAAAAAATGTTTCACATGTTTTTTAGACCAGGGCTAAGGTTAGTTTAATTGTAATATTTGAAAATGATCAATTATTGTAAACAGTTTAATTTTAAATTTTGAGTGCATCTTATTAATCTTTTCTTACTTTTCCCCTTACAGTTTAAAATTTAATTTATTGCCTGTATATTATTGAAAAAACTAAATTCACTTGTTTAAGTTGATTGAAATCCAATCTTACTGGAATCGGTAGTTTCCTGAGCCATCGTTTGAGCTTTCATACGATATAATTTGTGCTTGATCCTCATGTAAGTTTGGGATTGCAGCCGACGACGCCAGCATGACCAGGGAACAACTTATCAACACTGAGAAGATCTGGAAATATTAAACATATTATTTACTCACAATTGGTACAAATACTGCTACGTACAATCGACATTGACTTGGTGAAAAATTATCCTCCATATGTATGGGATAGGATATGGAAATGGACGAAAAATATAAGGACCGCAATGCATAAGGCTTTGATTGATTGCCTACAGTTGAAGTGGTGCTCGGGACAAGTGTCAATTAATTTCCAAAGACCAAAATTGAATATAATCATAACTATAACTGTGTATGAGAAGAGGAGATTCGTAGGAGATGATAAGAAACCTAAAAAATTGCACCACCTAATGCCATTGTAATAATAAATACTGTTACTCTTATGAGATTTTGCATAGCAGTCAATTGTCAAGAGTTGGACCATCTAGTCAACTGATCATAATAAGATTAAACTTTGTACATAACTGTCAATGAAAAAAATAATTTAACCACTCACCATGTCTGCGATATAAATGATACCTTGATACAACTAAAGCCTCAGAGAAATTAAGATAAAAATAGCGCGATATAGATATTTATATACGTACGTTTGTAAATTATAAACGGTATGTAAATAATAATATTCACGTTTGTCCAGTTATAGTAAAACTCCTGTTGCGATATTGAAAATATTATTTTTGGGTTCCGTATTTCATACTCCCATGTCCCAATATAGATATTTATATACGTACGTTTGTAAATTATAAACGGTATGTAAATAATAATATCCACATTTGTCCAGTTATAGTAAAACTCCTGTTGTGATATTGAAAATATTATTTTTGGGTTCCGTATTTTAATATGATTTCAGAATAGACTGCCATGTCCCTCGGCATCGTTTAAAGATTAAGCTTATACAGAATAGCCGATATTTCAGGCCATGCATTACAGTATAAAAAATCTTCCATTACAGTATAACTGTAATGGAAGATTTTTTATTAAGAAATGATATTCCATTCCAGGCAATATTCTACACCGACTAACGCGTATACGGACTTACGCGGTTTTAAAATATCACTTTTTGAACTAGTCAAAGTTCATATTAGTTAATTTTTTTTAGGTTTTTTCATCTAAATAACTATAAATGTCTTCTATAATCCAAGTTTACCAATAAGAACATTCAATGGGAATGTTTTTCGATCGAATAATCGATGGAATCGAATGATTAGTCTGATTTCCACCGGGTACACGTGTGACACGTGAATTTTTAGTACTTAACTGGCCATAAATACTGTTACAATTAAAAATAAAAAATATTACATTTGGATCTGAAATTTGTTATTTTTATACGATTGTTCATTGTGTTTTCTCATTTTGGCACCAATACATTGTAAAAGTATTTTACAATATTAAAATGCAGTGGGGTGATAAAGAGAACAGAATCGCTGTGGTTGCATTACACAAAGTAGGTATGGAACCAAATGCAATTTTTAAAACTCTCCAACCACTTGGTATTAAACAATTAATGTTTGTGTGCTATTAATAGGTACAATGAGACTTCCTCTGTTTGTGACACAGAAAAATCTGGCCGTCCACGCAGTGTTAAGGTGGTCAAAGCAGTAAGTGAAAAATTTCGGAGATATCCTGTCCGAAAACAAAAGATTTTATCTAGGGAAATAAGGATAGTAGTATAAGATAGTACCTAGAACCATGTCACATATTTTAAGAATGATTGGAGAAGATTGACTATAAGAGACGCTTTGGTCATTTCTTAACTGCTAAATTAAAGATGAATAGGGTGGTAAAATCGAAACAACTATTGAAGTGGTACGCAAAGGAAGGTCACAGAAAAATTTTGTTTACGGATGAGAAAATTTTTACAATCGAGCAACATTTTAACAAACAAAATGACTATTCAAAGCTCAAAGCTCAAAGCTCAAAGCTGTAAGGAAGCTACCCAATTAGTCGACAGAGTGCAACGCATTATCCGACTTCAGTGATGGTTTGGTGAGGTGTTAGCTATGAAAGAGTGACTGAGCCATATTTTTTAATAAGGTATTAAAACATCGGCAAAAGTGTATCAAGATACATTTCTTGAGAAGGTAGTTAAGCCCCTTAATAACATCATTTTCAATAACCAAGTGTGGTCCTTCCAGCAAGACTCGGCGCCGACTCATAAAGCTCGGTAACGACTCGGACTTCATCAGAGCTGAAGACTGACCGTCGTCTAGTACCGATCATAATCCACTGGATTGTGATTTATGGTCAGTTTTAGAGAGTACAGCTTGCTCTAAACGATATGATATATTTATTTTTAAGTCCTTAAAACTATCCATACGATTGGCAGTGAAGCATTTCTCCATGGACAGAGTGCGTGCTTCCATTGATAACTGGCCTCAATGTGTATTGCAGCTAATGGAGATCACTTCGAATAAGCTTTTTATATTTTTGATTGTTTTATATTTGAGTATAAAATTAACACATTTTAAAAGTAATAAATGTTATTTGCAATTTAATTCTTTTTTCTGTATAACAGAACTTATAGATAGATTCAGAAGAGATGTCATGATCGTGTCTAGTGGTAATCTGCAGTCATGGCCTTTAGTATTAGAAAACTTTTCAATGTTTTTTTTAATTTTTTTGTCTGTCTGTTTATCCAGGCTTATCTCCGAAACGACTTGATGAATTCGAATGAAACTTTTGTGCTGTATAGAGACTAAGCCAGGTCAACATTTAAAATACATTTTACTGCGGTAAAATCGCTCATTCCTACGGGAAATCGGATTTTCGGCACACTGCAAGCAAACAATAACAAATCACTTTTCTAAAAGAACTTACGCTACGCGAACGAAGTCGCATGCACCTGCTAGTCGACTTTAAATAAAAAATATATATCCAACGCTTTTTCTGCACAAAACGGAATCCTATTGCTAATTTTGTTAAGAATATTATATATAAAAATATTTTCATATAATATTGAATGCCTTTTTGCGTTGTATAATGGATATATAGTTAATTTATACCAATTTATACACCTACAGCCATACATTTGATTGTGATGGACGATTATTTTTTTACGTGTCTCAAATGTTAAAGCTATTAAGTAATATTTAGCTAAATTTCTCATCAAATCTTTATTGTTCGTTGGGAATCAATGACACGGGTCAAAGAACGACGCGTGTGAGATATCATCATCATCATCATCATCATCAGCAGAATCCTGATTGATACGAACATAAACATTGATTCTTAGCGTCACCAGAGCTGAACGAGCTGAGACTTTAACTACGACGACTACGTTATTTTTTTTTTTGTTTTTTTTTTTGTTTTCGCAGGGGAATGCATTTACGCACGATACCCGGGAGCCTGGGTGGCTCTGAAACCGGGGCTGTGTCGGGCTCGGCGTTTGGTACGCCCCTACCGACTAAACCCCTGCGGGTGCCTACAGCCGCTATGATTGGAGGGCCCCGGATCTAAAAGCAACAGGGCGCCTCCAGCGACAGGCTGGCCTCAGTGAGAAGTCCAGACTCTTCCTCTTTAGGGACTGTCCGGCTGCCTTTGAACAGTCCCTTACTCCACGATGGAACCGTGCAATGGGGTCAGGTTCCCGTCCTAACCCCTGGTCCCAATGCTCCAACGGAGCACACCACGCCGGTCGTCCGAATCCACGCCGCCATCTGCTGATTCAGAGGGATGGGTGGAGGACTTCCGGCACTGGCTGATCCCATCCGCGGGGCGGCGGACCAACCATCAAACGGCCGCAGAGGACAGGGAGGACGGCAACGACACACCGCATCTCCTCTTCCTCTGCGGCCCCACCGCCAACGCATCTGACGGTGCGCCCCCGTTCGGTCACAGGAGATAGGGTGCACGGCAACGACACACCGAGACACCTCTCCTCCACGCGGCTTGAGACCTGAGACAGCTTGGGAAAGTAACTAAACTTACTAATATAACTCAATCATAATTCTAATAATAATAAATAGAATTCCAAACTTTTGTTGCCTTGTATAATTCGTTAAAAATATCTTATATTGTATCCCGCTTCCTTGTTTTTCCCAATGCTCTCTGATGTTGTAAGTATAAAAGAATTAAAAGAGTAGCCAGATCGAAGAGTACCTACACGAAATGCTGTAGCATCTTTCACCACAACATTTGTTCTACGACTCTGAATTATTCTTTTTTCTTACATTTACGTTTTAAGTGCATCGCGTACCGACAAGATAAGGTCAACAAACCCGTGACGTATGGGGACGGGAAATGCGAGGGGTATCGGGGGTCTAGCAGCTGTCCACATGCACGAGCCGCGCGGGAATTACAAATATCACTAGAGTACATTAAAAACTTAATAAATCATTTAAAATTTATTTATTGAGTTAAATCGAAAGTCGTAGGACAAAATATATTGTTGTAAATAATGCTAGCTCTCTATATATATAAAACTCAAAGGTGACATAGTCATCTATCAACGAATAGCCCAAACCTCTGGACGGATCGGGCTGAAATTTGACATACAGGTAGATGTTATGACGTAAGCATCTGCTAAGAAAGTATTTTTAGAAATTCAACCCCTAAGGGGGTGAAATAGGGTGTTAAAGACTTTATGGATTTCTTAGAAATTAAACGCGGGTTAAACCGCGGGACACAGCTAGTATTATATGATAGTCGGTCGTGTCTATAATCTACTGATAATCGCACGAAACAAACTATTAGTACCCGTAGGTACATCTAGCTTCCAGCAAACCAGTTCGATTCAGCAATTCTGGATCTAGCGGTGCGCTTGCATATCAAATCTAAAATTGGTCAATGTTATATAATATACTATTATCTTTTATAGTTTTATTTCTGGTAAAACTGGTAGTGTTTTGGTAAATCTGGTAAAACGTGCCACACAATTAAACGTAACTGAACCGTACAATTGAACAGCAAGCATTTTAGGAACGATTTTAATGACAATTGTTATAATGTTAAATAGCGTAAAAGCCAATAGGTCATTATTGCAACCGAATATATCTACTTGAATATTTTATTTTAGTTTTTTTTTTTATCAGTTATCATAAGTTAAAAAAGATAATAATACATTCAGTAACTGAAATGGACATGAATGTGTGTGTCTCTTAGAATATTGCGGATTTGTTTATTTATAAATATGATAAATTGTATAATTAATAAATAATAAATAATTTGAATATGTACCCACGTCACTACATAGAAATACGTACATAATATGTACCTGTCCCAATAAACACATACAAGGTTGATAAAATCGAGAGGCTTTAAATGACACCACATATTTAATGAAAAATTTCCAGGCTACACAACTATAAACAGATCAATCGGGCAATAGTTGAGACACATGAATTTTTTAAAGTTTTTTCTCACTACGTACGCGTACCTACAAGCTGTACAACTTTTTTTCAATACTTTCGGGTTTTTTTTTGGCTGTCTGTATATCTGTTTGTCCGGGCTTATGTCCGAAACTACTAGAAGGATTCGAATTAAACTTTTTGTGGTGTTTATATACTAAACCTGGTCAACATCAACAACACTTTTTACTGCGGTGAAATCGCTTATTCCTACGGGAAATCGGTATTGCGGCACACTGCAAGCAGACAATAAGAAATCACTAGGATAATAAACATTACTACGCTACGCGAACGAAATCGCAGGCACCAGCTAGTATTTAATAGGGTAAAAGCATCATCTATCATCATTTGAATAAAACTTTGAAATTTAGACCTCTCTCAGAAAGAGTAGTGATATATTTATTTTATGTCCCAACTGTAAACCAATAATCCCTATTTTTAAATTTCTGTCCATATATGTATTTTTGTTTTACCCTAACTGTACCCTGCCGCCACTAGATGAAGCTGGTTTCGACTCGCTGACCACTTACCAACCTCAACTTGGGTAGTCGTGAATTACGATCAGAATTGTCGTAATTCACGAAGTCTTAGGAAGAGGTAGAGCCACGCTGCATGCATGCATGTAGCCGAATTGGGCCGGCACGACCGGGGAGGTACCTCTCACTTACACGAATGACGAGACCGGCGTAAAGTGACAGTTGTGCTGTCGCGTTTCGTGCGGTGTGTAAGTGCGTGTACCGGCTGGCTCATGTAGGAGGAGGTAGGAGGGAAACGCATCTATTTATCTCTATGCGGATGTCTATGAGCGTCTGTAGCCATGAAAATGGCTCCGACCTCTAGCTTGTCCCCCCACACCACAAAAACCAGATCCAGCAATAACGGTTAACGAGTAAAGTGTGTGTGTAATGATAATAAATATAAATAAATAATTTGATATGCCTATCCCATAAACATAATATTATACTGTTAATAAATATAAATTTATTACGTATTAATTTATTTTAAGCTTCACAAACATTTGTGAGGACAGTTGGTTATATATTACTCACAGCTGGAATTCTAAAACTTCAAAAAAGATTATACAAGTTTAAGACTAGACGTGTAGAAATACAATTAAAACAAACAATTTTGGGTTTTTTTTTTATAATATAGAGTATGATAAAAAATATATTTGCGTAGATCTCAGACCAAATAAAATGTAAAAGAACCTACTTTTTATTTGGTTAATACAAATATATACAAATAATGTAAAGAACCTACGTTTGAGGCGTAGAATATATTTTTAGAATGTCCCTGATAGATAATTTGATAATTAAATCTTCAATTTTCCAGGATGGAAATTTAGAAAATAGAGGAAATGTAAATTAATTATTATTGATTAAAGCTAGAGTTTTTTTTAATAATATAAGAGCGGAGGATAAACATCCGCATAGAGGATAACCTCTGACGTATGACGACCTAACAGATGCGTTGCCCTCCTGCCTCCCCACGGAGGAGGGCGGAAGAAGGATCCATATCTCGTTCGCCTTTCTATACAATAAAATTGCCTCTCTCTATCCTTATCTCTTGTCAGGCTTGTTAAATTCTCTGTACAGTTTTCTATCATGTACAGCAATCATACTGCCTACGTATTGCATAGACAATAGAAGGCATTACACCACTTTTCTCTAAGACACCATGTAATTGTGACGTAAGCCGCTATCATCCAAAGTTCATGATTAACTTTGTGATTGTTACCTCAGGGTCAGAGGTGACTAGTTTGACCAATTTGACATACACGTATATACAAAGATTGTTTTGCAATATCATTGTTAACGGGTAAGTTTGTTGCAACCTTTGCCTAGTTACGAATGTTACTTTTGAAGTCAACATGATAGGTATGTCCGTATGTGTTTGAAGTGATTAATTGCATATGAGGCAAACGAGAAAGCGGATGCGGTGATACTACCGATGCCAGAATACAGCGTTTAATGTCGTAGGTATATAGGTTTAGTCTATTTCTTCTTCTTTCTTCTCTTCTCTTTTTCCCTCTTATTGGTCAGCTTGACCCACCAACCGCATGAAACGCGATAGCATTAGTGTGATCTCATGTCGATGTTATTTAATAGAGTGACAGTTGGAAAAAATAATATTGAAAAAAAAAAATGTAATAATATGAATAAAACAAATATTTAATGTGAGCGCCATCTATGCACTCATTGTGAAACTATTGTGAATAAACCTAGTACTCTGATAAGTGAAGAAAAATATCAAGTCGACATCCATGCATATAAAGCGAAATTATTGCATTCTATTACTTAATTGTGCCATTACTGAGACAGAGTGTAGACTTGTATGTTAGATAAGTAGTACAGAATTACAAATATTAAATATAAGCGCCATCTATGAATGAATAGCAAAACTATTTCGTACTGTTTAATGTAGCTATGTCATTAACGACGTACTATCCAGATAACGTACTAGATGGCGTTGAATATTATAAAACAATTACTGACGAAATCTTATTTGACTGAAAGTTTTGTTGTTTATTCTTGTAATCTATTTTTTTTAATTCTTATACAAATAATTACAGTACTTTTAAAGTTGGTTTATTTTTTGTTCCTTTTATTTATTAGTTTTTAGTTCTTTATCATAAAAATACTACAAACGATATAAAATCAAACTTGATTTTTTTAGTTGTAATATTATATAATTATGATATTTTAAGGTATAGGGATCAAGCTTCAAGACGGGCACGCTAACTAGTGGCTGAAATGTAAACCTTATGCTAGCAAATTTTCGGCGTAAACATATTCTCTGTCTACGGTATGCGGCGTAGACAGAGGAAATCTCTGTCTACCTACGGTATGCGGTTATGATATGACATATTATGACAACATGTCATTGTAATTGCCTTTTGTTTAGTGTTTAGGGCGGCGTAAGTGCAACCTCTATGTTTCTTGCACGGTCCCTATGCGGATATAAGAAATAAATTCAAAAATTATATTATTAGCCAATTCCAACATGAATACCGAATGAATACTTATTACCAGGAGGATGGCACTAAAAATGAAAAATAAATTTGAAAAAAAAACTGACTTCAGAGTACGACATTAAAAGGTTTGAAATAATAAAGTAATAAAAAACATATTTGAAAAACGTATTAATCAATTAAAATTTCTAAAATCGTTATCTTTTTTACTTAAAAGGTGTGTGCTAGATAACACAGCTACTAAGAAGAGTTTGTGTTAGGCATGGGAATTTCCTTTTGGCACCGCCCGACTCATTTATGAAGCCAAAAGTAGGCGGCAACATTTTAGGTGTCAATTTGGGTGATGGGTTGAACCGAGGAGCCAAGCGAGAGGTTCTCCATCTCAATACCGACCATGAGGTTCTAGCGTTGCTATGTAGCAACTCTAGAACAACACATCACTCAGAGTGTATGTGCGGTGTCCTCAGTGGACACGCGGACTCGGCTACAGGCGTATGCAAAGTTCGTAAAGTTCACCGTTCCCACTGTCCATTTCTTGTCGCCATGAAGGCCCTTACGACCGATGATCTCAACGAGCCGTATAACACATATGATTATATCTAAAATCATTACAGTGGTAAACATTTCTTAATGTATTTAGAACATTGTAAGTATATAGATTTCTAAAATTATATATTCCCTTCTGCAACTGGAGTGGTTGTGGAATGTGGAGCTTTGTGGTGTCGTTAAATATAAGTTGATAATACGAGTAACATTCAGTACCTGCCTACATTTTTAGGCAATACCTAACTTCTTTACCCACATTAGGCGCCTATAATATTACTCATTAAGAAGTAGTTTAATTTTAATATACAGTTACAATTTAATGGGGCGGTGCTAAGTCTTCGCAAACGGCGTGTTTGTATGAAAGCAGTCAGTAGATGTGAAAGAAGTAATGAGCTAGGGATGTCGTAAGAGTAGAGCCCCTTAGGGCACCCGCTGGTATAGTCGCGGTTGTATGTTATCGCGTTCCTGTGACTTCTCCTATCAGACGGATGAGAAGGAACACCACTGGGGTTTAGTGGGTAGAGGGAGATGCGTTTAAGCTTTCGAGTCCTCCATATCCTCCAGGCTTTCCCCGACTTCGAGGAATGCCTATGAGCATTCCCCTGCGACAAAAAAAAGGGATGTCGTAAGGGTTGTACGTTTGACACTAGTTGCTTTTATTGTGTTACTCGTAGTTATTTAGTTAGAGGTAGTGCCCCGCTCTAAGCATGCATGTAGCCTTATCGGGGCACGGTCGGGAAGGTACTTCTCGCTTACACGAGACCGGCGTAAAGTGACAGCTGCGGTGTCGCTTTTCTTGTGGTGTGTAAGAACCCGATGCGCCATGGAGGTGAGAGGTGGAAGGAGTCTATGGGCGTCGGTAGTCATGAAAATAGTTCCGACTGCTCCGTGCTTTAAATAAATAAAAAAAACTCTCATTTGTGCAATTCTCTATCACGAGCCCTTCCTTTTCAATGCTATACACAACAATTTGGTTGTACACGTATTAACCACAATATCAGGATAGTCTTACAAGATATAAACTATCGATTTTCATTTTCATTTCAGTTATTTAGATTAACTCAACTGGGGACGTGTCACGTGTCCTTCCATCCTGTCCATAGATTTTCCGAACCTCCCACTTGATGCCCGTTTGGCGACTACGCCCGGAGAGCACTTGCCAAACTCATTCTAGTGAGAACAGATCCTTCCATTTTCCTCCCTCCCTTTCTCTTTAAGCCTCTTGCTTGAGCGAGATAATGGACTCGCAGAAACGGGTCATTGCCCTCCAAAATCTTTCATTGTGTACCATAACTTTGACTACTACACGCACCAGTATCCTGCTGTCTACCAAACAAACAGCTGCACCAACAGCGAAAATGTGTTCTGCCCTGTCCTTTTCGGCAACGCAGTGGTGAGTGATGCCACATGGTGCACAAACATAAAATAAAAGACATACAATAATGTCTTTTATTTTATGTTTGTATTGTATTTTTATTGTATTTATATATTTTGTATTCTTTCGAATGCCAAAACGTTTTCTGGAAGATATTGTTACCTACTTAAGCTAGTCTATTCCCAGTTTATGTATTTTTGTACTCAATAAAGGATCATTAATTCATTAATTTTCCTCTCGCTGTTTTTTTGTAAGATCTGCAAAGTTCCAATAAAGGGGCAAATCAAAGTCAAATAAAATTTTTAATTTTGAAATTTATTACATTCTAAGCCTATCGAATTCTTATATTATATAATACATCACAGTAAATCGTTTCATCTTATCATCTAAGTATCAGTATCGGTCGTGGTTGGACTTAGCCGCGGAATGCTTCGGGGTTGTTCTCGGGGGTTTGAGGCTGAGAGGCGATGAACTTCAGAGCGCGAACGATGGCCACTGGCGTCGGTGGTGGGGTGGGCAGGTGGGCACCCGTAGCTCGGAATCCTGTAAAAGAAGGAAAAGCCAGCAATTGTCAAAAGATTCAGAAACCTCTAAGGAGTTACCTTATGCTACGAAAGGAAGCAACAATTGTAACATCATTTGTCTAACATTTCCTATAGATAGTGTCTCGATTTTCAAAAGATTATCAGTATGGAAGATGGTGCCTTTATTTTCAGTGTCACGTATCTTCCTTATATGCTTACTAGCTGCGCCCCATGGTTGCACTTGCATAAATTTCGATCCCGTGGAAAATAGAAAATCATCAAATCAATAGGAACATTTATTCGTGTTAAAAATGTATATTTCTCCTATGTGTTAATCCAAGTTACTTTATATGTTTTTTTTATAGCATAGGAGGCAAACGAGCAGTTAGGTCACCTGATGTAAAGTGAACACCAACGCCCACAGACATCCGTAACACCAGAGGTCTAACAGATGCGTTGCCGACCTTTGAGGAAAGAATAAGCTCTTTTCTTGAAGATCCCAAGGTCGTATCGGTCCGGAAATACCGATTCATATTGAACAGCTGATTCCATATTGAAATGGTGCGTGGGATAAAATTGCGCTTATAGCGCACAGTAGTAGACTTCGGGGGATCTAGGTGGTAACGGTGGAATTTGGAATTTCGGCGCGAAGTCCTATAATGGAATTCAGCTGCAGGTATTAATCCGAACAATTCCTCGGAACACTCCCCGTGATAAATACGATAGAAGATGCACAGCGAGCTGACATCTCTACGCAAGGCAAGAGTATCAAGCTGGCGGGTGAGATACTGGTTATCGACGATTCGAGTCGCTTTTCGTTGTATACGGTCAAATGGAACGAGCTGATATTGCGGGGCTCCGGCCCAAAGGTGAGAGCAGTACTCCATGTGCGGTCGGACTTGCGCTTTGTAAAGTTGCAGCCAGCACGCATGTGTGTGCCAAATTTCATGAAAATCGGTTTAGCAGTTTTTGCGTGATGGAATAACAAACAAACAAAAATACAAACTTTCGCATTTATAATATTAACGAAAATAAACTAGATTAAACTTAGATTTAATAAAAATTTACTTTTATTTGTTCCACAAATGTGTAAAAGCAAAAGTGGTATGAAGATCGTCTTGCTAAGATAGAAATTGTCTGACCTTGAGAAATATGGCGAGAACCAGTATTACCAACTCGTATGCAAATGTTTGCTTACACAACCGAAGAGGCTAATAAAGTTAAAATTAATTTCACTTTTCTAAAGAGTGTGTCAATATTGATACTGTTTCAACAGAGTATCTGTTAATACATTAATATGGTTATACAACACTAGATAAATTTGTTAAGACAGGGTCAAGTAGGACTAATTTCGTAGTAAGGCTGTCATCCAATAATGCCAAAAATCCAATCTTCTTAGCTACATCGATTTTTATGCTTTTCCAGTCGAATAAAAAGCTTTGTAGTCCCCTTTGAGCGATGAGGTGAATAACAACAACGTTTATATATTAATTTACGGGTGTCAGTAGTCATTAAATCATTAATCTCGTTTATGCTGAGAAAATTTCTGAAACTTATCAATATTGATATTATAAAGCTAGATTTATAGATAGATACATTGTATGGTGGAAGTCTTAGGAACTCAGGTCTGACTTGCGAAATTCTTTCGGTTTTAGATAGTCCATTTATCAAGGAATGTTATGTACTATACAAGCTACGATAAATAGAAGCGGAGTATGCGGATTACGCAAGTAAAATCGCAGGGCGCTGCTATATGGCCAAATAAACGTCGAGAAATAAAAAGTGAAGAGATCTCCGGCACACGTAACCAATTATATTGGTTATTGTACATAATTTCGTGGTCAAAAATCACTTACAATCACAATTTATTTCTCTGGGAATTGCTATATTTGCCAATTTTGTGAGAAAAAGGTCAACGCATCAGCAGAATATGTGGATGTTAATGGGCGTCTGTAGTCACCAAATGGCTCCGACTGCTCGTTTGACCTCATATGCTATAAAAAATGTATTACCGTATTCGTCAGCGATATATGAGAGGGAAATGGGAATGCCTTCGGGGGAGGTGTAGCCGAAAGATCCCTGGGCGACTTGAACTTCAGCGCCCTTGATTCCAGCATTCTTCAAATAGCCTTGCTCTTGAGCTGCAATTCCGTTGCCAGTTTCGAAACTACAAATAAAACAATGTTAATCATAAATTACTTTAAACGAAAAAGTAGGACTCTGTTATACCATTTTTGGAAAACCTGTGCGCGAGTAATGTGAACTTTGTCACCCACCCGTTTTGGGAAGATCTCCCCTTTTGTAAACTTGATTGTTGCTTAATTTATAATATTTTTTAAACTGAATAATGGGGCCACTCACTGTTGACATAATGATTTAAACTCCATTGTAAAAGTAGAAGAAGGTAAACTGCATTCACATATAATTTTTGTTCTTAAAAAAACAATAATACTATCTATGTTATTGTATGAAATACATTAAGATATTAAAGCATCATATCATAATATAGAGCTCTTCGTGTCCATTACAATAATGCCTTTAGGGTCCTTTTGAGGCTGCTCCTATTCACACATCGGATATGTTCGCAAACATTAATGTACTGTTTTTACTCTACTCTATACAAAAAAGATAATCCCTTGTGTGTAGGGTGCGGGCCAGCTCCATCTCAGGCATGATTGCAGATAGGCTGGTCCTGTCGTCATTGCTAGATGTTGCAAAGTCGTCGCGGGGATTAAAAGCTTTTTTTTGTTTTGAGAGGAAATGCTTTACGCATTTACACCGGTTATAGGTGAGATCAGATGGATGTGTGGGACTCGCCGCTAAGCCGAATACCCTCTAAAACCCCGCAGGTGCCGTCACCCGATAGTATTGAGGTGCACTGGATCTGTCAGCAACAGGGCACAGGGTTTATAATAATAAAACAATATTATGATATTGTGTAGATTAAAATTTACTAAATGAAAATTGTTACTAACTCATTATGAGTTTTGTACTTAAAATAAATAAATTGAATTAAATTTCGCAGTCTATCCCGATTATAATATAATTTCTATAGAAATCGTATTATAGAGAAATTAGTTACTAATACAGAAAAAATAAAGACCGAACTCCCCATAAATCGTCATCACTCTTGACTTCACCACGTTATATATCTACTAAACAAGCTATGATAAACTAAAGCGAGAAGAAATAATTAATTTGTACTTTGACAGTATTTTAAAGATGGAAAATTTTAATATTAATTGAGAATAAAGTAGCATCTATTTTGCTTAGACAATTTCAATGTGATGAACAAAGGAGGTTTATTTCTAATGTAAATCCCACGGAAACACACCTTGAGTTAGCCGAAGTATAATTTGAGTTGTAGGTATTAGAACAATAACGCTTAGAATGTCCTCAAACATCTTGTAAAGATCAAATCTGATGGGAACTCCCCCGAGCGTGGATTCTTGTAATAGTGATGTATTGTCAGACCGCTGTTGGGAATATTTTGGAATTACCGGTTTCAGTTTAGAATACAGGTGAGCTATGAGTTATGACATGATATTTACGACATATCATTCCTGTTTTATCAGATTTTATTGTTGCGAATTTTATGACTTGCTGTCACAATCAATGCATGTCGACAGTTTGCACGATGGTGTATTCATACTGACACAATTCATCCATCTTTACGTCAACACTTAATTTTATGTTAAGACTAGTTGGTTCGCGCAACTTGGTTCGCGTAACGTATTTTATATTTCTTTTAAATTTTCAAATCCGTCGGGTAAAGTATAAATACTAAATTTCCCGAACGAAAGAGCGATTTTTCCGCAGTAAAAGTATCCTAGGTGTTGACCTGGCTTAGTATCTATACACCACAAAAAATTTCATTCGAATCCGTCCAGTAGTTTCGGAGATTAACTTGGACAAACAGACAAACGGACAATCAGACAAACAAAAAAATTAAAAAACATTGAAGTGTTCTAATACTATTTTAACATCGCCCCCAATTACTTTTTGTAAATATGTTCAATGGATTTTTGGATGGATGGATTTTACTGTTTTATTATACGTATAGATAAAGGGAAATATTTTTTGTCCGTATGGAACAGGTTCCAATGTTCTGGTCCGCTTTAAGCCATTCTTTCTCTAACAGAAAGCTAAATTAGCAGGAAGTAACTGGCTATATTTTATTACTATTGAATAATTTCGAATTGTGACACCCAAGGATGTTCTCGGGTCAACTAATAATTACTAAACAGATATTCAAAACAGTTTCCCTCAAAGTTCTAGTGTCTCTTTTTAAGAGCTACTTGACCTAGGTGGGATGCAGTGATTGCCGAATACCCAAGAAATCGTCGGTGGCGACCGTCTATGGTAGCCCCCGTCTACACAACGGGGGCTTGGATTTGCGTAAGAGGTTAATGGCAGCAGGTGGACTGAGCTTATACTGTAACTAATAGATGTACCTACTAAGTGAGCGAATTAATCATCTTCAAGTAAACCATCGATGCAACAATATTGTTTATCATAATATTGTCAAGCTACGGTTTGCAATGAATCATGCTATGATGGATGGGACGTAATCAAATTGTGGACTCTAATATTTCAATAGCTATCAAGTTGTGGCGTAAGATTTACGGATCTATCCGGTGTTAGCATCTAACGAATACTTAACCTACTATTTGTTTCGTTGTTGGGTGGGTATATATTTACGCATACCATACCCAAATATTTTGGTCCGTACGTAGCTACAGGATCCGTTCTGCTAACTAATGTACTTCTAATAAACACTTCATTCAACTATCATAATTAAATGACAATTAAGGAGGTATATAGTGTTGTAATTAAAACATTTTATCTCCCATAATATATCGACGTATAAAATTAAGGTTTTTGAGTTAGTGTTGCATAAGGAGGGCTTGCCTGAGAAGCCACAATCTGACCGAGTTGACTCCCATAAATATCAATCGCAATATTCGTGACATCCACGGAATGTCCATTATGTTTTATAGTTTTATATTTCATCATTCGGCAATTATAGTTAATGCGTTGTTATGGTTATAAATTGTTATATTTGTATGTATATTCGACCTTTTCTGTGCATTTTTCAAACATTATAGAGGTTCTATCGTCGTAATCATAACAATTTTTAATCTTTAAAGGGATGCTGGTACATTTCGTGTTCTTGTAAAATAAGGCTTATATTTTAATTTGTGCCAAATGTGTATATTTCTATTAATTTGTATATACATATGTGGTTAATTGCTTGTATACATCTTTTACGCAAAAATTTTATCCCACATTTGAGAGAAAGCTTGATGTATAAAAAATTTTAATTATTAGTTCATATGAGGAATTAATATTTCGCTGGTAATATTTCGTAGAGTAATTATTGTAAAGTTCTCGCGAGAGAAGTGGGAGATATAAGATGAATTTTTGGGAAACCTTTGTGAGAAATAGTCATCAATCACCAATCGTTGGGTATTCACAAAATTAAGTTTTAAAAGTAGCTATTGATAAAGTGCCATACAAAATTGTTTTTTGAAATAAAACTATACGTGCGCTTGACATGGGGAGTAAGCTAGCGAGAGCGTTACAAAAATCACACATCGGGCGAAGCCGTAGAGGCGAGGCTAATGGAATTTGTCATTCAAATTCAAAATTCAAATTCAATTTAAGTGAAACTTTTTTATATTTAAAAATAAATATCATATGACATGTTATGTCATTGTAACTATGGTAATGAAAATCAATAATTAAGTATTACTTCAGTTGTTTGCTATAAAGCACAACACTTTTTTATCTATTGCATTTCTTCAAATAAGTTAAGTAATTTTTTGTAATGTAACCGTTGAGAGTTAATAGGAGGAATATCTCCAGATCCTCCAGTTTTTGAAAAGGTCTACACGGTTTTTACTAAAATCCTCCATCCATCTATAAGCTTGTAACATGCTGCGACATTTTATATGAGTTACAATATTCAATCATTAATCCAGTACCCATTACATTTTTTTTAACTTTTATTAAGTAGTATTTTATTCATTTAATTTACCTAACGCCTATATCGAATATAGTTTTAAGATTTTATTTATAGATCATAAGATAGAATCTTACCTGAATTGATAAGAGCCATCAGGGTTGACTTCTTGAGACTGCCTTAAGATGGGAATGAACGGATAGTTTATATATTGGGTTTGAGGCACAAATTGTTGGAACTGGGGTGCTGCGCACGAAAACGCCACCAAGACGGATAATACGATGAACTGAAAATAATTAATATAATTTAATTATTTATCGTATAAAATTTATCAAAATACATAAAGTAGCATAAATAATGGAATATAGTCCTTGTATATCCAAAAAAGTTTATCAAATTTTACACAAATAATTTTGCTGTCTTAGTTGCAATAATAATAAAACGTAGCTTTTGCATGAGATGGGTAACATATTATATCTTTTATAAAATAGTAAACATATTAAATAATTGTATGTAAAATATTTTAATGTAAAAAAATTAGCTTAAAATTAGTTCTTTTTTGTATTTAAGTATTTTTTTTGATATAAAATAAAATACATCAGGTTGGTAAAAAATTATTTTTTTATAAACAGTAACCATATTAAATAAATTAATTTAAAATATTTTAAGGTAAAAAGATTTTGCTGTAATTATTTTTTTTGTATTTATGTATTTTTTTTAATAAAATACTTTATGTATACGTATTTTTCACAAGCTTCTATTAAAACTCTTCGTCTTACCGATTTCATTGTGATATGTGTACGAAATGTGGTGATCCGCGACGGATGTATAGGCTGTGAATGATTTTTCAGATTGAACGAAAAGGCTTTTATACCTCGCTGCGCGGGCGCAGCTCGTGAAATTGGAGTAACGCTTCTCAGACGCGAGCGCAACGTAAATACATCAAAGTTTGCCGCCCGCCCTCCTGTACCATAATTCTAAATCTATAATAGATTCATATCATATTCCAATCTATGAGATATAATATATGTAGTAGTATTTTATGAGCTGAGAATGAGAATATTTTTTCTGCAAGAGTCTTGTAAAATTCTAAAACTACCCAATTATTATATACAATATGTAGATATTGTATAATATAATAATTGGGTTAAACCATATTCCCATATAAGTGAGATGTATTAGAATTTTAAGAGAATACTAGATGTAACGTGCGCACGTTGCTACGCCACCAACAGATTAGTCAGCATGGAATATTATAGCAATATATAAAATTCATTGGAATGACAGTAGCACCATTTGTCGAAAATTGGTTATACCAACGCAGAAACCTTCGTGGGCGCTCTCAGAACAACTTTACTAAAGCCCATCACACTCTCAAATGCATTATGCATTACGATTCTAGAAAGAACATACAGACAAACATTCATTTATATACCGGATCCAATTGTAAATAAAAAATGTAATGCAGTAAAACGTTTTTATGTGTAGTTATAATGTTCCGAGTGGGGGTCCGGAATTCTGTAACACGGGGTCGCCTATACAGATTCCGCCCCTCACTGTATACCACAGGTTCCCAAACTTTTTCGTCTAACACCCACTTTGACAATCAGTTACTTCGTATTGCCCCCTTATTAGTTATTACATCTTGATATTCATAGACAATTATGTCGTTTCTGGCCCCTTACCGCCCCCCTCTGAGCATCTAGTGCCCACAAGGGGGTGTTATCGCCCACTTTGGGAAAGACTGCTGTATACCCTTGTGAGCGAAATAAACGTTTCTATTACTATTACTAATATTGGGACAACATAGCCTGAATAAAAAAAGTGCAAGATTCTAGAGCAATATTATTTTACGCTACGTAATAAACGGTATCCATCAATATGATGATTATGGTTAATTTTATGTTCTACGTTTTATTTGATGAAATAAATAGAACTATTACTAAAATGTTGTTTTACTATAAATTATAAATATTCATTATTTTTTGCTTATTTTATTAGCAATAGTTTTATTGCAATAATTCTTAAGTAGGACCATTATTTAAATTAATGTTAATTAGCAAGGAATAACTGTATTTTTTAGAATATAATAGAAATAAGTTTATGTAATGATCTACGTACAGATATAACATCATTGGTTCAGAAAACATAAGAAAATAGCTATATTGAAGTACCGGTGGTAGATGGAAATTTTTGACGTTCAAAAAGAAATTTTTTAAATTCTATTTTGAATAAAAATATTTTGATTTTAATTTTGATTTTGAAGTATACTTCTAAAGAAACTTTCCTT
>LUGF01043707.1:170578-206495 GCA_001625245.1 Calycopis cecrops
AAAGTGTATTAAATATCGCGGAGAATTCTTTGAAAAACAATAAATGGTAATAATCTATAATATTGTCTATACTTATTTCAAACGACAAAACTTAAAAGGCAGCCCTCGTAATATTATGAGTAACAAAAAAAATACTACTTTATTATTGGACCAGCAAAACCGGTAACATACCTCCTGTTTTTTTTTTAAATTATTTTCTAGGGGGGCAAACGAGCAGGTAGTTAGTGACTACCACCGCCCATAGACATCCGCTAAACTAGGTGTCTTGCCTTTAAGAAAGAGGAATGTTCTTTTATTGAAGATTCCTAAGTCGTATCGGATCGGAAATACCGAGGGAGGGGTTTCATAGTTCTATGTTTACATGACACCACCATAAAGTGACGTCATGCTGTCGCGTTTCGTGAGGTTTGTGAGATTCCGGTGGCCTATGAGAGGAAAGGAAGAAAGCGGGAGACGCGATTAGTTGATTATGCGATTTGATATTCATATTACTTCCGTGAACGTAATCAGTATAATACCTCGCAGGATCCAATGTTTGGTTTAAATTGATTAATTATAATTATAATGATCATTGGTACCCAATAAGAGGGAAGCAAGAAACAACTTTATTAAAATTTTTAATTTTAATAGCCTAATCTATCATCTTCTTCTCAAAGGGCTTCTTCAGCTAGTCAAGGTTAGCTATCAGCTTTGGATCAAATTATATCCTCCCCTTGAATAAATCATTGTTAAAAAATGTTGAAAGGAATCAAGTCTCTTTAGTGACGGTTTACGTTTTATGATATACTAAGCTGGTGCCCTCGACTCCGTTCGCGTAGCGTAGTTCTATTATAATCAAAGTGATTTGTTATTAAGTAGTTATACACCAAAAAAAGTTTCATTTAAAACCGTCCATATAGTATAATTTCTGAAATTCTTGTGGGAATGAGTGATTTTCCATTTTCCCGCAGTAAAAAGTGTTCTAGATATTGACCAGGCTTAGTATCTATACACCACAAAAAAGTGTCATTCGAATCCGTCCAGTAGTTTCGGAGATTCGACAACGTTTAACATCACCTATATTATGATCTATAAATAGGATCCAATTCTCTTTTTTGTTCACCCTACATTTCTTTTTATAATAAAGATTGTACTATTCCTGCAATCCTGGCGAGTAATTTGGTATTTCACTGGTGGTAAGAATTGACTTATCTTCTTTTGTGGCCTGGATGTATGGTCTCCACTCGTCATCATCATCATCATCAGCCGGAAGAAGTCCACTACTGGCCACAGGCCTCCCCCTAAGAGCGCCACAGGTCCCGGGCATGAGCGACTTGCATCCAGCGACTCCCCGCCTTCACTCAACAGTTTTTTATTTATTTTTGTCTGCAATGAAACCGATAAATCCAAAGCTTGCTGTTCTGCAGACTTGACATACATTGACACGTTAAAGTTCCAGGTATTGCTCGTTGCTGATCTCAAATCCATCATGTACAAGAGATTCAGTTAAACGCCCAACGACACTTACCCTTTCTTGCGGAAACTAATAGTTATAGATAAATGACGCTAAAGCATGAAGTGTAGAAGTAGGTACTTAAGGTCTTATAATACATCTTACTTATTTTCACAAATTAAGCATAAATGCCGCTTCGGCATGTAAGAGAATCTCTTCATTAAATGATCAAGATTGGCGCTTTCTGGCCCTTGAAAGAAAGGTTTTCGCCCAGCAATGGAACAACATAAGTGACAGTATTGTACCGGGGGTACGAAATGTTGATGCTGATATGATGACGTAAAAATCCAAAAAAAAAACAATAAAAGTGAGGACATTAACCGTTCTGCTCAACGCTAAATCTGTATTTCCCTAGCGTCTTCACAAGGCTTTTAAAGCCATTGCTCCCGGTAAACGCTTTATCACTTTACAACCATTATAATTACACCACCACCTTTTAAGAAGATTTTAATAATATAACATATATGGACATTTTTATACAAGGATTTTCTTGTGACTGCTAGTAATTGTAACTTTAAAATAAAGCTCTAGACTCTAGATATACATTTAAATATACTCAGAGTCTAGATTATATTTAAATGTATTTTATTCAATTTGGTGTTTCATTATTATATTATATACTATGGAATATTCAGCAAGTGGTCTTTGAGACCGCACGTAGTTGAGGGGGGGAAATAGTAGATAGATAGTTAAGATGTAGATAGTAAGATATTCCATAATGATTTTGTCCAGCCCACAAAAATATTCATAATAAACTCATAAATAACAAGTAGTAATTAAAAAATATAACATCTAGAAGTGTAAGGAAATATAAATTCTAGACCATTTTTTCTCGATGTTACTCGTAAATTTCTTATTAGTTCATTATTCCTACAAGTTCATTAACAGTGCCTAAAATATGATTAGCTAATTAATGCGCATCATGTCTTATATAAAAACAGGTTGCATCTGTCGACACCGCATACTGAGATAGAAATCTTCATCCGGTTTTAATAAATATTGGCAATCGGGCAGAAACGAGTTCAGTTTTACTTGTAATAGGCTGTTTTTAATTTTTAGTATTCCCTGGCTAAGGTAAGAAGTATCAAGTGCTTTAGACTTAGAGTGAGGCTATAGCGAGTAGAGCTTAGTCACGTCGTTGTCTGTGCGTCGTTGTCTGCTTTTTTTAAGTTTATCTGTTATAACATTATTATAATTTTTTATGGCACATTTTTCGGCCATTATTCTTGACGAGATCGTCATTCTAGCCGTGTATTTTAGTATCGATGAAGCTGTACCGGGCTTCCTGTAGCACACTTTATATATAAATAGCTGGTGCCTGCGACTTCGTTCGCGTAGCATAGTAATATTATAATAAGTGATTTATTGTTTGCTTGCAGTGTGTGCCGAAATTCCTATTTCCCTTACGAATCGATCGAGCGATTTTACCGCAGTAAAAAGTGTATTTGATGTTGACCAGACTTGGTATCTATACCCTACAAAAAGTTTTATTTCAATCGGTCCAGTAGTTGCGGAGATTAGCCCGGACAAACAGTCAAACAGACAGACAAAATAATAATATAAAATTGAAAAGTGTTCTAACACTATTTTAACATCGCCCCCAATTAGTTTTTCGTAAATATATTCAATGTCACACACTCGATTTTTACAGTTTTATTACACGAATTTTACTGTTTTATTATATGTAATTCGTCGTCGATTAAAAGTCGCATCATCGCATCTCAATACGTTAATCGCGAGGAGGCGAAGCGAGGGGACGATGACAATACGTTCTGTTTAGGTGCGATGACCGGCAGTGTGTGTAGATCTCCAGATTACTGTCTAACTAGCTACCTTATATTATACCTATTTTTTCACTCATCTCATGGTAACTAAATGTATAATGATAATATAGCGGTACTATTATACCTGAAGTGTACGTATACCTGTTTCCTCCACAATTTACTTGTAACACATGCTACATGTTTCACCTACCTAAGCACTAACAATAATTCTTAAATTAATAAACATAATATATACAAAATTTGCATAGGTTGGTACGTACGATACTTCTTCTCAATATTAAATTCTACGTGTTCTCTGTTCACCAGAGTAAAATGAAATAGTTTATATCTGAATTTACGCATTTTGAAGTGCTGAAGGAACGACACTTATAAATAGTAGTGCAGTAATGATTGATCACAGATTTTTTTTTTTTTTTTAGATAGACATTACGCTAAGGACTGAAGGTCAGTGCAGCTTCATCGATATGAGAGGTGAACTCACCTGGAGCGTCGAACCTCTGTACTTATGGTCGATAGGGGGACAGACCCCCCCTTCTTTCCCAGACCAATGGGAGAAGGCAAACCGGACTATTGCGATTAATAGGTTATACTATTATTATCGTGGCCGAGGACAGTCACAGATTTGTGTATTGCAATATTATGTCACATCTAGTCAGACTAGGGATGACAAAGATACGGCCCGCGGCCCTCAGGCCGTATCAATACGCCCTCCGATCACAATATACCACAGAAAAAAAACCATGTTTTTTTCTATTTACAAAACATGATCATGTCCAATCATTATAAAATAACTGCCACGAATACCTGACATCGATGAGCTTTTTTTTGGTTCAACCTGGCCGGTATGTATTAAAAACCAAGCATATGTCCCTCTGTAATATTGAGTTTGTCATCCCCGAGCTAGACTCTATAGAGATTGTCTGCCATAACTAAAATAGTCAAGGTACTGTTGCCATTTATAACAGAAGTGATATATAGGTTTCACATTCCCGTCATAATACATACTTTACCCCTACTCATGTTCATAGCGACTGCTATAAGTCTGTCTGTTGTTCCTGGCATTAAAGTACAAGAAACCCTACAATAGATTTCGTTATGGACATAAACAATGTTAGTATGATGATAGTCGTTATTGTAAGCTCATATCAAACGATTGCAGCGCCCGTCACAATATTTGCAAGCCCTCCAGCTACAGTTTAATTTAATAAATTGCTGTCAGCCGTCTTCAAAGTGAATCTGTTGTGTTATTATCTTGAGAAAATCACTATTATCATTATTATGAACAATTTGTATACCTCTCACTTATTACGAGTAGCATGTGACACATGTTTGACCTACTATTTTTTTATGCTTATTTTTTTTAGTAAGAAAATGAAATGAAATAAATTTATTTTCGATTCAAATAAGATGTGATCAATAAATGCTCTGCCACCGTGCACTAGTTCAAGCTCTAGCCCAGACCTAATAGAACCAAGGAAATAAACTTCGCAATTGCATTTTCTAAAATGAATAGGAAATTATTGTAAATGTTATTATTTTGTAATTTATGAAACTGCATGATGGAAATTACCTGAGTGTCTTATGTTACCGCTGGAATTCTATATAATATATTAGCCTGACACTGACTTCAGTGGGTACTCTGATTGCTGTTACCTGTAGTGCAACTAATTAAATGCCCAGATCTTCACCTAATCATGGTCGCTATAATTGGACACGGTCACTATAATAAGCATCTTTTCACTATAGAACAACGGACCACTATAGAGTCCTCTGTGCTGAGCCTGCCTAGAAGAAGAAGAACAGCAGCTCACGTGCTACTGCACAGCTGGTGTTCAGGAGTGGCAGCACAATGATCTTTTTATCCATTAAACCCGGAAACGCTTTAGAAGGCGTGTGCCAACGTAAAGAAAATTTTGGCCATCCTGAAGAAGTTGAATTGATAATGACGTGTGAAAAAGATCACAGACATATTAGGCGAAAATACCATCGATTTATGGAAATGGCCTGAGCAGCAAGTAACCAAGTGCCTTTATTTTATTACTGTGACTTTCATGTCGCCGAGCATTGGAGATTCTATACAGGATCGGTGCAGTGTGCAAAAGCCTTTTCCTAAGTCTCTACAAAAGCATGTGTGGTTTCCACCACAAGAAGCCTTCAATCTATTTTTTTGGGTTATAACAAAGAGGCCTAATTTTTTATCAAAATAGTAACTGCAATTATTTAAAACATTACATGCAGAAAATATTTTATATTTTTAGTATAGGCTTTAACACAAAAAGATAAACGTAAAGTAAGTTACTTTATTAAGCCTACAATACAACACCTTGAAAAAAGGTCAGTCAAGTTTCATGCATATTCCGTGATGAGTTTAAAATATTTGTGAAACAATAAATAAAAAAATAATCTGAGGCATTCCTACGCCGTAATCTCTTAGAAGTGTGTAAGGGTCAAAATATCACGTTTTATGTGGACATTATGTTTCTCTTAAAATTATTTAAGTTGAATTAAATGGGAGTTGGGAATCGTACCTCTGTTAGTTTAATGAATGTAGAATAGAAAGATTTTCTATAGGGTTGACGATTATCATATTATGAACAACGTTGACGTCAATATAATTACTAATTGTATATCAGTGAGTTGTTACTACTACGTACGTACGTACGTACGTAGTACATATAACTCAATGTTGTATAATATAACAGTAAAGAATATTCAATGAACAATGTGATAGTAAATATAGCTATTCGATTTCACCCGGGTACATTTCGATCCCGTAGAAAATAGAAAATCATTCCATAGCATCCCATAGGAACATTTTTTCGGGATAAAAACTATCCTGTGTTAATCCAAGTTACCTGCTATGTGTGTAATTTCATGAACATCGGTTCAGCAGTTTTTGCGTGAAGGAGTAACAAACAAACAAACATACAAACTTTCGCATTTATAATGTTAGTAGGATATAGGTATACTCCTCCGAAACGGCTAGATCGATTCTATATTATATACATATATTACATATATTATATACATATTATATACAATATTCGGCTAGCTTGAATTTTTGTGTGCATATCGGGAAGATTCAAGAATCGGTCAACATCGATTTTTCTTTTCGATTAGGTACGCGGTTGAAACCGCGGAACGCGGCTAGTATATCTAAAATTTTTAAAACATTATTTTATTACACAGGATATTCTTTTATGTTAATCATACCTGCTGTTTCTTATGAATTGCATGTTTAACGCTACTATTTACGGATGTAAACAAATATTAAGTTATAATTAATAAAAGGCTGACGATTGATCACAGCTATTAAATGTTACGCCCACACATCACCAACACAATTCAATTTAGTTATAAACAATGTTATTTAATAATTATTAATCGTCTCTTGGTTATTCGCACGATGCAAAATAAAATTTATAATACAATATAACATTTAGTTTCGAGGTTTTTGAGTATTTAATTGATTAATCAAGAAGTCATGGGTTCCGCATCGTTTTATACAATTGGAATCATTTTTGTTTATTAAGTGGCTTGAGAATTTGGACGTATAAATCCTAAGTGAAATTATTGTTGGGTTTCTTTATGTGATGAATAGTTCGAAGCTTTGTAATATATTTGTAAATAGCAATGATTTCTTTATAGCACAGGAAAAGAAACGAGCAGTCGGAGCTTTATTCATGGCTATTGAATCTACGCTATATGGATAAGTTGCTCTTTTTCCTCCTCCTTCCACGTGCAAAGCCTTTTTTGTATTGAAACTGAATCAGGAACACTAAACTGTTAATGTAGTTCTTTATCATTTCATGAGACGATAATAATTGTTGTGAAAGAGTTGAAGATACATCTGTAGACAGAATGTGTGAATGTGGCTGTGAATCGATAGAGGTATCTCATCTGAATAAGTCTTGGTGCTATTGATTTCTAATGAATCAATTAGCCCGACTACCGATAATTATATCTCTATATACATTTATATAAAATTCTCGTGTCACAATGTTAGTTACCATACTCCTCCGGAACGGCTATTCCGATTTTCATGAAATTTTGTGTGCCTATTGGGTAAATCTGAAAAGCGGTCAATATTGATTTTTTAATCTCCATATTTCCACGGGATCGAAACTTATGAGGGTGAAACCGTGGAACGCAACTAGTGTATTGTAAAATTATAATATTAAAAAATCTGTTACGTGTAATAAATCTATATTTACCTACCTACATGTAATAAAATCGTAGGAAACTCAAACAGTACATTAAATATATTTTTTTTAATTCTTGGGGCGTCTATCTACAATCAATATCAAAGACAAATTTCAATTTTTGTCTGTTTGTCTTTATACAGAATGTCCGGGCTAAACTCAAAAAGTACATACTGCATTGATTTACTTCAAATTTTGCATGAATATTGCTGGAGTCAATATATAGGCTACATATTATCACTCAATCACCTACGGGGGAGGAGATGTGAATATTTCAGTCCGAAGAATTGAGAAAGGGCGGAAATCCACGCAGGCAAAGCTGCAGGCGGAAGTAAGTGTTATAATAAATAACAAAAATGTTACATATTTTGCTATATGGATAAGGTTTAGCACAGTTATAAGTTCTTATTTACCAATAGTGGTACAACATTTTACAATTATGTTGGTATGGTAAGCAGATTTGGTATTGGTGATGCAGTTCTATGTAAACTATGCATGTGTACTACGAATTGATAGGCAGATGTGTGACAGTATGTAACTAGCTTGAGAACGATTAAGAAATATTAAGCCGGCCAAGTGCACGTCGGACACACGCACGAAGGTTTCCGTATCATCATTACGATCATTTATTGCCATTGAGCAAAAAAATACGAAAATAGGTAGGTACTCCCGAGCGCGGCTTCATCTTCCCGCACGGCGCACCGCGTACCGTCGATGGCTGCTATTAAAATGGGTATGGGCTAATGGGTAAAACTGCTATGACTTTGTTTTTTTAACTTTACGTAGTTCGTAAATTATATTAAAAACGTTAACTTAATTAACAATTATTGTCAAATAATTTTCCATAAAATGTATACTTAATATGAAATTTTACTTGTCCGAGTACATTTATAATGTATATAACTTTTCAGTTTTTACTTCCTACTCAGCTCTGTTGCTTTTAATTTCATTATTATAAACTACTGTTATATTTTCACGTGTCCATAATTAATCGTAGGGAAGATAGAGGAAGAGGGGGCACTTACCTCAAAAAAAATTGTACTTTAAAACCAAAAATTTAGAAACGGGTTAATTAATCGAAAATGGTGTTCTTAACCTTATAATCTTTTTCAAAGACCTATTTTTTTCGACTTTCTACTACTTAAAGTCTCTGAGTAAGACCACGTACAGACAGATATACATGACGAAACTATAATAATTCCTCGTTTACTACGGAATCCTAGCAAAAATCATGGTTTGACTGCTCAAAAACGGAAGAACAAGAACATTAATAATTCTTTATTCAATAAATTGAATAAATAATTATTAATGTTATTTATATTAGAGTATAGGTACACTATTAAATTGCTGTTGCTATTATTGGTATGCTAGATGTATTCTTAGGTCAGCCTCATAATTCTAACACTTTCATGTTCATATGTGACTCAACTAGTTATGATTAATTATTGTAAAAGATGATTAAGGAAGAGTTTCTTACTACATAAATAAATAAGATAAATGGGTTTGGGTGTGTATAATTAATGAAATAAATAGTAATCTAATAAAATTTCACAGCCATGATATTATAACAAGGATATGAACGTTTGTTATATTTATCTATATTAATACTAGCTGCCCGACACACGTTGTCTTGTCATTATTGGAAAATATGAAAAATAAAGTGACCTAAACAACTAGGGTTGGTACTTGATTCAACATCAAAATCATCAGTTTCCTATTTACATCCAACTTAATCCAGCTACCTTCTGCACAGAGTGTAAAACAAATTGCTAAATAAAAATTTATACGTCTAACTAATAATATTGACATCACCCTCATAAATATTCAAGATGTGTAGGCATAGAGAATTTATAATATTTGACATTTGCCATTACCACGAACACTCGCTATTATCCATACAAGAATTAGTTTAAGATTGATGAGTTTCCTACAATAATGTGTACCGATCGGAATCTGCCTGTGATTGCTAGAAGCACATTAATTGAGTGCGTGAGGTTGTGCAACTAATATTAGGAATTTTAGATGGAAGCGCATGGTAAATGTTACGCAAATAAAGGTATCAATGTGTACTTGTAAACGTGAAAATTACATTATGCTTTTCTGTAACAAAAATTTCGTATATGCTATGATGAACATCAAGAGATATGTCCTTTTTCTCCTATGCAATAAAACAAACTGTGAATTTGTGGCCGTGTAAATTTTGAATTTTGCTAATAATATATTCATGTATTGCTATCGTCTGAGTACTGAGAGATGAAGTATATTTAGCCATTTTGCAGAGAACATGGGACACTTATAAATCTTCCCAGGATAAAGGCAATGAATCTGAATTTGCCCAGTTAATAGCTGATGCAAACTCAGAATACATTTAACTAGAGTTAACTTCTATTCAGGGATAGCGGTGCATGGAAGAAGTAAATTGTGACGAAGACACAAGGTGCAATGCAATCTACAAAATCTGCAGATATCCCGCCTTTTATTTTATTACCTAAAGAGCTTGTTTCTTTAGCATCCGATTACATAAATAGCTCCCAAACTAAGAATAGATTTATGATGTTGATATCTATTATACCGACTGTCCATACAATTTTCGTAACGTCGATCTTCATAAATAACTTTGATTGCCTTAAGTAATCTGACACTAAAATGATAACGGAATTCTTTGTTAAGGTCATGAACTTATATCAATCACATTACCATAGTTTAATTGCAAGACAAACAATCAAACCACAAATGGGACCATAGTGGAAGGAGAAGGAAATATTTTTTTTTAATGGCATAAGGGGACAAACGAGCAATCGGTTACATTTTCATGACTACCAACACCCATAGACATCCGCATAGAGGTTATATAGATGCGTTGTACTCATTCCCCCTCCCTGCTCCATGGGCCACCGGCTATCTGCACACCACAGAAAACGCGATGGCGCAGCCGTCACTTTACGCCGGTATGTTGTAAGCGTAAATTCGTGCAGACGAATGCATGCAGGTGCAAGCATGCAGCGTGGCTCTTACTAGGATTGCTACTCCACATTCTACCATGCATGTACATGTACTGGAAGCCAAATTTTTATGGGTTTAGAAGATAGACCCATAAAAATGTGGCTTCAAGTACATGTACCTGCTTATACCTTTTTATTTCTGTGCTCGTTTTAGCTCAACTATTTGAATTATTTACTGCACAATTGTATACATTTATATACTTCACCCTTCATGAGTCCACTGCTGGGCACAGACCTTTCTAATTCGTCACCAAGACAACGGTGCTCGCGTCTCTTCCGGATCGTCTAATATGTGATAGTCTTCTTGATCGAGTATGTCCACTCTTAGAACGTTGCATTGTTGCATTTGTTTTCCGAGTATTTGGATAGGTCTGTTTTACTGATAGCCTTATCATTGGTTATCGGTTACTATATTTACCTTCCTCTATTAATACTGCTCTCTCCTACATAGAGTGTACGTTTGCAAGAACGATCTTCGACATACTTCGCCCTTCTTCAGTTAATTTAATTTTATTTTTTCAATGTTACCAGTCTTTATCTGAAATAAACTTTAAAGAAGAATAATATGGGGTCAGTTCACAAGTTTCAAGCGTGTCCAGTGTAGATTCGTCAGAAAACGTTGACATCAGAACGTTTCTTTCCCTCAATTGAGTGATAACTTGTCTCGTATTAGGAGTTTATTCCTGATTCTATGTAAAATTGCCCATATAAAGGGCGACCTGTACCCAGTTGTATCACGATATGAACGAACCACCTCTTTATGTAAAGTAGAATTCAGTAATGTGACTCTACATAATTCTATTTCAAAGTTCATGCGATTACTAAGCACGTCATAATTTTACATCTAATCTAGCGTACTCAATTCATGCTAGATAATATTACTAAATATTCCATATTGCCTTTATGACAGGCCGATGACATGACGGTTTTTGGCATTAACTTATAATAATATGCAAGCTGTGTGGGTGCGACGTGAGGCAATAATTGCTGCACTTTATAAGCTTTAGGAACTCTAGGCGAGTAACAATAAGGCTAACTGAAACGAATCGAAATATTCCATTAATGTATTATGATGTAAGAGTGGTTAATAGAAAGATGCCTGACTAAGGCACTAGAAATTGATGGTCATTATCCATGTGTAGAACGACTGATTATACTAACTATGAAATAAAAATGAAATGAAATGAAAAAGTTTTTAATCAAAATCTATCTGAAAAAGTTTAAAAAAAAAACAAATCTACCACCCGTTCATCCCTAGCCCTAGCATGATGATGAATATAAAAAGGGCTTGTACAATGAGATTTTAAATTACTTGTTTTATCATTTTTCTAGCGTCTAAAATATACCTAGGTACTTATATTTTTACAAGTAGCGAAGTAACGCTGCAATACTTATCTTACCAACAAAGACTGAGGTTCTTTTTCCGTCGATATTTTTTTCTCTTCTATGTCTACATTTTGGATAGTGTAACTAGCTGCAGCTTTAGTAGAAAGCACAAACTGTTATTTTGTCCGGCAGATGTCTACAAAAATACGTCGCCTATGTCTTTGGACACCATGGTCCACACTAAAACTTATGTTATTCTGGATGTTTGTAAGAGGTAGAACATCTAAGTAGCGATTAAAGCCCATACAATTATGTCTTGATAAAGATGGTGTTTCAATAGCAATGGCTTAAAACCTATCGTGTATTTAATAGGGACTTAATGGTTTGAAGACCTAAAAAAATGTATGGAGTGCTCGGTATGCGAGTCTGACTCGCACCGGGCAGAATTTTTTTCGGTCAATTAGTCAATATTGTAGTCTGTAAAGGGGTGGATTTTAGTGATTCCAGAATGAAGTAGATAAAATTAGCATTTTAGAAATTTATTATAAATGCAAAACAATTTGTAATCGTAATCTTATATTACCGATATTATAAATCACTTAACCAATCACCCTTCTGATAAAACTTTCTATTATATGAGATGTACTTCATTAAATAAAACAGATTAAATGTTTGTAGTTTACAATTTAAACATAAAAATTAACTCTTATTTGACTTATGAGAAAAAAACATCTCTATTAATATTGTATTTTCTATTTCTAAAAATACATTTTTATTTAGCAGGCAAACTTATTACTTTAAAATTATTTAATTTAAAAACAATAATATAAGAACTTAACCTGGTTCAGTTTACTTAGAAAATATACTTGAATTATTTATTACCGTTTTAAAATTAAACATAACCAAAAACCATAGCCATGTCCGAAGTATCTTCAGAACTTGTGTAAATTTACAGTCTCCCCCTGTTCTTGAAGGGTGATAGCTGGTATTGAGGCTGGATGTTGGAGGATGCTGTAGGTGGAAGCGTCTTAAGGTACTCAAGAGCCCTCTGTATTGCCGGCGGTATGGGTGGTGGAGTAGGTAGGTGGTCCCCCTAAAAAATAAAAAATATAAAATGAGTACCTATAATATTTTTGTTGATTGGCTGACGTTTTCAGTGTTTGTTATGCATTATTTAAATACAATTTAGATTAGAAAGATTTTTCTTTTCACAAAAAGTCAGGGAATTCTTGTAATATTATTTAGATACAGTTGCTAATCACTTATCAAAAGGGAAAATGTATATTTGCTCTTCCCATACCCAAGGACAAATGGACTTTTGAGCAAGGACTCCCTAAGACTGTTCTTAAATGAAGTCCATACACTTTTACTACACAACAACTTATTACAGGGATCCACTGGGGATGTTATACTAGACATTGAAATAATTTCTAAAGAAAATAGTACACAATGATAATATTAATATAAGGTAAGAGTATATTAGGTAAGAGGTAGTGCCACACTGCATGCTTGCATGCAGCCGAATTGGGCCGGCACGACCGGGGAGGTACCTCTCGCTTACACGAGACCGGCGTGAAGTGACAGCTGTGCTGTCGCGTTTCGTGCGGTGTGTCGCCGGTGGCCCATGGGGGTGGGAGGAGAAAGGGGGGCAGCGCATCTGTATAGTCTCTATGCAGATGTCTATGGGCGTCGGTAGTCACGAAAATGGCTACAACTGCTCGTTTGCCCCCTATACCATAAAAAAAAAAAAACACTGGCTATAGCAGTACATTGTTAGATTATTTATATAACTATGTTAGATTATTTCTTGGCCCAAAGTATATAATTTTACAAGGACGACAATAGACACAGAGAAGTTGATCCTATCTTAAAAAATGAGATTAGCAATGTTAGGAAACAGAATATGTATAACAATGTGTAAGTATATAGAAAATACAAAATGTGATGTAAATTTAATGGCTAATTCGCATAGCAAATTTTATTTTATTATTAGGTTTTTTATGAATAGACCACGAAACCAGCAATTTTGCGCAAAAATAAATCTCAACGCCATAGTTTAGTCAAAGAAAAAAGAAACATAAAATGCTTGAATGAAGAAAAATTTAAGTCTAGTTTATTGTTTTTTTTTTCTTTTATATCTTTATCTAGTAAGACATTAATTACACGATGATTAAGTATGTGACATTGGCATACGTTACATATGTATTTTATAACTTAGAAAATACTATCTTTTTATTAACACGTAGTTTAAAATGGGGTTAACTTTCGTATGCATTCAAGGAATTATAAATAGAATTAATATGATACGATTAACATAAATACAGTTTATTTAATCCGTAAATCCACCATGCTTGTGTAACTGTTGCCATTTTTGGGCAACAGTTGCGCATCAATTCGAAGTGGTAGATTTTATAGAGTAGGCTTTATGGAGGCCAAACACTAAAATGTATATTAGTTCTGGTATCCATATCAATGCCAGATGTCTACACTTCCTATTTCCAAAGAACGGGTCACGGGTCGTAGTTTGATATTTTGTAGCGACAGTTATGTGTACATTAGCAAACCCGGGCCCACACTCGCGCCAATACATTTAGACCTGCATACTGTATAGCCTTTACGCAACTCATATTCTCAAAATTGGAGTCAGTGCTTCATGACACACCAAATACCACCAATACGAACTTACAAGAATTATCAACCCTATTTAGTAAACTAAAGAATATCTAAGTTAACGTTATAGTACCAGAAATCAATAGATAGAATTTTATATATCATTATTTGCTACATATAATTTCACACCACTTATCAGTGGGTACCTAGATCAAATAATAGAGAAACTGAATGTCATGTCTTACGGAAAAGTGAAGAGCCTGGCCAAAAAAACAAAATAATTGCAAGTGCTGTACAGACAAGATCTTGCCTTTAAAAATTTATGTTGAAACAGCACTTACGACTTAGGAGTTGAAATTCTATATGACTTAAGATTAAAAATACATTTAAATCCATTATTAATTTATAATGATACAATTCATGCTAAGATAATTTTAAGGAATGAAGTGATCCTCACTGCTTGTTATTTTTGGCCATAATCTTCAATAACATATAAATCTTTTGTACATTATCAGTAAATGTTATGAACAATATTCGCTCTATAAAAATGAATTATGAATGACATTGGCATTGCACAAACTTCGTTTGCGATCCATATACCTCATAAATAATATCGCATCACATAATACTAGTAGGCTGCATTTACGTAATCTAGTCAAGGACGTTGCTCATGGATTTCACGTTGTATCCAATCAATCATCATCATCATCGTTATCATCTTCAGCCTATTGGATATGGAGCATAGGCTTCTCCAAGCAAGCCACTGGCCTTGATCGTCAATTGCAATACGAAATTGTCTACGATACGTAGACAATTTCTAGTAGCGTAACAGGTGAAATACTTAAAAAGCTTTTTTTACTATACGAGGGCAAAGCAATGGGTGTCTAATGTACGGTAACCGTCCATGGACATCCGTTTATAGATTAAACAAACTCCTTATTCCTTACCTAAAAAAAATTGCAATGCAATGCCCAATTCGAGACACTGCCTCTTATAAAAGCTTTTGAATTTGCATGCAATATAGATGAAAATAATGCTAATATAATGCAAATTAAGACGTCATGGTAATTAAGTAATAAAGGGCTGATGTATATGATTATGATAGATGATAAATAATAATAAATGATTATACGATCTAAGGCGATTTCATTTTATTGGATATTAATTTATTATGTTGGAGTTAGCGCTAAAGTCAAGACGCTGGGATGTTAAAACAATACATGTATACAATATAACAATATATAATACGAATGATGTCTTAAGTTTACACAAATATTATTAATTACAATAAAAAGACATTGACTGATTTTAACGCGGTTTATTTAAATATTTTAAAAAAGTCACGTTTCAGAAGCTTTGCCACAGTACATTGACCATTGTTGCTATAAAGTTTCTGACGTCGGGCTTGTAAAATAATCAAATAACCCCGATTATATTCGTTAAAATTGTTCTATTGTAACATCGCACAAAGCTGAGAACGTTAAAGAAGACGTTAATTTTCAATACCCATTAATTACTGCAAAGATTAGTTTTTTATATCCTTAAACCAAAATACATTAGAAAAAAGACATGGCAGTTTTTTAAAAAGCAAATAATGCTCAATACAACAAATTAAATCAAACCAAGCATTATTTTATTACATAGCAAAGAATTGGAAAACAACTTTCCAAAAGAGATAATAAATTTCATATAATTAGCAAAATGGTAGCAGCTGCCGCTTGCACTTACCTACTGCTGTATAGATTTACAAATATTATAATGTAAATGTGTGACAATGAAGTGATCTTTAGAAATTTATGTTACTTTGATAATGAAATATATTTCACTAAAATTATGAGTGTATCGATATTTACCTGCGCCCAGGCATTGTAAATGGACTACGTTTGTATTTCAAGCATACATAAGCATTATAGAAATTATAGCAGTGTCTGTTATCGATATAACAATTTTCAGAAAAAGTCCACATTAAACATTTTTATCTAAAATGTTGTCAAGATATCTCACTGCGAAATAGTTACTAATTTCTAGTAAAGTCAAGCTTGCAAAGCAATTCTACATGTATTAATTAACTCTTAAAGTCTCTTTGCAAACTCTATACAGCCCCGGATATACGTTTTCAATTGAAGAACGCAATTGTAGTTGTTAGAAGAAGTGGCTTGTTAAATAGTTCGTTTCTTAAAAAAATATTATTATTATAAAGCGTTTATATTTATAAAAAGCACAGAGTTTCATTGCGATAAGCCGAACTGAGATCAAGGCACAGGTTTAATATACAAGATGACATTGTATCTCATACAAATAGCTGTGCGTGAACTTTTAGAGTGATACATCTCGTATTATGTTACGCTTACTAATAAAAACATGTCAAGGACTTAATACCGATGTACATAGTAATAACATGGAGAGTAAAATGTTAAAAGTGGGCGTAGAGTTACGACATTATTGTAATAAAAAATGTTGTAAATCATAAAAAATAATCACGTGGGTCTTGGTTTCTAGAAGCTCAAAACTTCTTCATCCATCATATGTCTTCAAGGAATAATTTCTGTTTTCCGCACACATATTATGTTCTATCCTGTTACATAATAAATATTTAAAACTGCTATTATTATAATCACAATTAAAAATAATATTCGTTTGATAAATTTTATAATGATATTTTTAGTAGTGTAGTCGTATAGGCTTTTTTGAATAATTTTAATTTAAAACAATATTAATATATCAATTTGTGAAATCTATATTGTTTGCGTAATATTTATATGCGTATGTTATGTGTTATATACATGTATAAATATTTTAATCCAGAATTCTACTTTCATAATTCATAAATATATGTTAATGTGAAAAACTTGTGATAGAATTTTTGATTTATTAGATGTATAGTCCTGTCGATGGGTTTTGGCAAGAACTTTATTATCCTAATAAATATTGTAAATTATAATATAAATATTATATATTTATTTAAATTATATAATAAATGTTTTATATACACGATATTATATTTGAAACGTTACTGCGTTATATAATTAAAAAGATGATAAAATTTAAAAGTACAGAGCAATGACACCATATTATGAGAATTGATACTTAATCATCGTAAATCCTAAGACTTTTTTAAAGGCTTTTGAATTTTTACATTTTTATTGCGTATCAAATAAAGTTAATCTTGTACAGCAAAATTATTAAGAGTAGTTCAGATACAAACAAGACCAAATAAGAATCGCCTTTTAGGACTTAGATAGAATAGGAGGATTTAGATTTCTGGTTTTTAACTATGTGTCCCGTGCTATTTTATCTGCTTCCTATAAAAAAATTTAGTTTAATTAGTTGCAAGCGTATAGTGGAGAAGGTGTGACAGTAGTTATGATAGGCCATCTGTGATAGTTCACAGTATGCACGCAATTTAAATGTTAGGTTTAGATACCTAATATAAGAATAATATTTTTCCAAAATCACTTACTTAAAGGGATACTCGTATTCATTATATATCGGAAGAAGTCTGGGCTAACCGCGTGATGAACTTGAATAAACTTAGCACGTTGATTAATACCCGAGTTAATAAGGACGTTAATATACGCGCTACGTTTGCACTATATCGCCCACACTAGATTTTTGTGTGCACACCGCTTAAAATTGCAAAAACACGGAGAGGATTTAAGATGATATGCAGCGGTTACTTTTATGATACAATCTCTCAGACACGTTTTGTATACTTATTACGCTGTTAAAAAATGTTCAATTCAAGTAACCTTCAAATTAAACCTTTACTGAGAAACCTAAGTCGTCTTGGATTGAAATCGGGGTTTTATTAAGGAAAATAACTTTTTTTCTACATAACATTACATAATACACGGATTAATTTTTATTATCTGACCTTAATATTGAAAATTATGGTCGGTCGGAGCGGCTAAGCGACGGTTCAGTGGGTCAAATTTGTTATCGAATGGACTCTAGGATTGGAATGTGGTATTTATTATGACTTCTGTGTAGATGGATGTAAACTTCGGCTAGAGAAACGGCAAGGTTATAGGAATTATGGTAAGGTTATAATAAACTATAGGAAATGCATAGAGCCGTATAAAATGAATTGATAACAAAAACTCATATACGATATAAGACAAAGACGAAGTAGGTACAGTCCTAACTGAGACTTTTGAGGGTGCATTATGTAAAGACTTCTTTCTTGTCTGATTTTTTAAATATAAGGGTAGAGTTAGTTAAGGCTATTGCAAATACATGCACATATTTTATAATATTTATCTGTCATGTGATTAATAATAATAATATATGACCAACAATATTGTACAGTATCAACACATTAATCATATTTGCGCAGGATATTGTAATAATTACGGTTCATTAAATCTGTCAACTTTGTATGCTTAGGTTCTACAAAAATAAAATTATCATGATTTAAACTCTCCTCTCTACAGATGAGCCCTATGTGCAGGACATTACAATGCACTAGTGTTTGCGCAGACACAAGTGCAGTCTCTATTCCCCCATTTCCTCCATTTTCCCGTTTTCCATTCCCCCTATTCCGATGGGACGACAATCCGATAAAACCGGACAGAAATCAGACACATCACACGCCTCTACGAGGCATAGGGCTGTAACACCGTCAATTTTCTGACGGTCCTGGCGTACTGTTAATTGAAATCAAAATATCCCAATATTACTTTTGTGGTCCGATTCGGGACCTGTGGTTGAACATGTTTATCACTAGACGAGACAGTAAAACAAAGCAACAAGCTACTTATTTCTATTAAGTCTCTTACAATGAATAAAATCGTTGTTACCTGTGGCTGGAATCCATTTTCATCAGCTATGTATGTGAGGGCGATAGGTGTGCCATCTGGCGATTTGTAACTGAACCGTCCTTCAGCCACTTGTACCTCCTCACCTTCTCCTTTGCCGAAGTTTTTGACGTAACCCGATTCTTCTGCATTTATTTCATTGCCGGTTTCATAACTGCAATTGAATATTCATTCTTTGATTACAAAGCATTTCACAATTGGAATTAAATTTGTTTTATTATATGTTTAGGCATGATTAAATTTTATACTGTCACAATAGGAAAAGGAGCTTAATCTAGAGAAGATTTTGTAAGTATAATAAATTCAATATGAAATATAAAATAAAGTTAAGCTATCTGAAGAAATCAGCATATTTGGATGTTATTAGTAATGACACCTCAAGGAAATTAATTTCCAAATATAGGTAATCAATTCTATTTACCAAATTAAATAAAGACATAACTTTAACATCAATAATATTAAGTTCTTATCGATTCTTCTGGTAGTCTTTTTCGATAAAAATGGGAAAGCTTTTGTATAAGAAAAGGGGTTTTTGTTAAATATTTGAGAACTTGGTTAAGACTTCTACCGCAGTACTTCATGTATAGTGTATTGTAAATCTTATTCAATTGGGTAGGTGCTGTAAATAATGCGGTAAGAGTCTCTATCCATAGTTATAAGGGGATGAACAAGCTGCCTATTGATGACTATCGATGTGCATAGATATTCATTATTATTATGCAGACGTTTTGCCCTAGCAGAGTCCACACGCACACACACATCTGTCACCTTGCGATGGCAGCGTGTGAGTTAGAGGTATCTCGCAGGTCGTATGCTCAATGCGGCAGCATCGCACTTCCTCTTACAAAAAGGTGAATATTTTTGGCGGTCATTCCATATTCTTTTCGTTCTTCGTTTTGCTATGTAGAAAATAAAAATATTATTTATTTTATTGCAATGAGAAATTTGTAACAACTTACAGCCATTTATATGTGCCATCAGGGTTTGGACCATCAATCTCAAATTTGAGAATTGGTATAACTTCTCCTTCTTTTAATGCCTTTACCATGACGTTGGCAGTCAACAGGCAAAAAATAAAAGCATACATCTGAAATGACAAAAAAAAAGAATTATATTATCTACTAGCGACTCGCCCCGGCTTCGCACGGGTGGACATTTATTTTTTAAGCTCTCTGAAAAAAAAAATTGTTTTGTATGTATGTTTTTACACGTTTTTTATTCGCGTTACATTTCTTTGTTTCGTTGTTTGTATTTTTGTTTTTAATTTTTAACTTTATCGACTTTACTTTTTCAGGAGATCCTACTCGAGAAAGTGCAACATATAATTTGCCATGAGAAAAGCACTCTTTTCTGAGATCGATGCCGACCATTGAAAAAATTTGACCCTGGGATTTATTTATTGTAAGGGCAAACGATACCTTGACGGGAAACTGTAATCTTTTAAAGGAAATAGGCAAATCTCGGTATCATGGGGATCCGCGGAATGTGAGCGAGCTGTCCAGCCGCCGCGCCGGGCCGGTGATGATGGTCGCTACAATCACATTGGCTCGCAATTCTTTTATCAAAAGTCTTGTCCCATTGCACATATTAGGAGGGCTTAAATTTATTAATAGCATAATGGGCGTACCTACTTTTAATTTCAGTTCGTGGGGTGGCAAGCAGGCAGGATTGAGTGAGTTTAAAAATTCTTGTGGATAGTGTACTGTATCTTCGGTGTTACACACGGTGTCGATGGATTTAAAACATTTAAAATCACCGGGTACTTTTTCAATACTCATTTTGTTAATTTCATTTCATAACCATCCATCATTCATTTTAATACCAATTACAATTTTAAATTCGTAATATCTTTTGAATGGATTGTCTGAATTGAATAAAATAAAAAGTAATTTATAGCTATTGAAACAATCTTGTTCAATAAATAGTTTATTTGGATAAGGATAAGTATTTGACTATAATATGATCAATAAACATAGGCTAATAATTTTAATTACTTTTATTCTATGGAAAAGTGGTTATAATGGCTAAAATATAAATGTTTGGTTTATACTATTGCGGACTTTTTTGTAGGCATTATTGAGCTCTACAACATTTCTTTAGAAGTCAACCATACAACCATATATCAACCATACATCTCTAACCATTTAGGCAGCGTTCGCGAGAATCGTTAACGTATGGCAGTTTTTTCGTCGACTAACTCCACAATTTTCATTTTTATTTATACATTACCACGAAAAAAACTATCTATTTTCCGGGATAAAATATAGCCTATACGGATTCGGAAGAATCCCTCTAAGTAATGGTAAAATAAATTTTGAAATCGGGCCAGTAGTTTTTGAGCCTATTCAATACAAACATACAAAAATACAAAGGTTTCCTCTTTATAATATTAGTATAGATATATAGGTATAGGCTCAGCATATACGTAATAAAATCGTAGGAAAGTCTAAACTGCACATTGAATATTTTTTTAAAAGAATACTTGGGGCGTGATCCACAATCAATATCGGAGCCAAAAAATATAGTTTTATAGAATTTGTGTCTGTTTGTCTGTTTGTCAGTATGTGTGTCTGGGCTAAACTCAAAAAGTACTGCATGGACTGCACTTTACTTTAAATTTTTGCATTACTAACAGGTCGGGTCAACATTTAGGCTACATACCATCACGTTATCATCTGCAGGTGTGAATCATTATACGCGAGTGAAACCGTGGGGCCCAGCTAGTATTGTATAAGTATGATGGTTTATAAAATGCTTTTTCAATAGTATAGATTTACATAAAATACGAGTAGGGGGAGATGGTTGTCGTGGCTTTGATTGAATGAGGCCCATGTCCGGCAGTGGACTGGTTAAGGCTGATTACGATGATGACGACATAACTTCGTATTTAATTTTTCACCAAGTCTGAAATCCCAACTCTAATAGGCCATTGGGCACCGGCCGACCCGGTGTTAGGTATATCGCATGAGTAATTATTGATGAAACAGTTTCAATACTCATGTGGGTAGCCTTCACTATTTAAACCACACCATAAAAAACTTAATTGTAGTTATGAATTGTAACTTGTGATGTTTTATTATCTCTACTTTTTTGTTTACTCCTATAAGTTTATTATAGCAAACTACAAATCTAAAATTTTGCAATCGTGTATAGCACAGGCACTATCTACAAACTTGCACAGTTGCATACAGATTTTGGATGACGGGAGTAGGTAGATCGATGTAACTAACTATAATGATTTGAATTCGGCACAGCGTCACGGAAGACCATTATTAGCTCAACTAAACGCTTAAAAGAGCGTGATAACTAGCAAGGCTTTGAAATTGATGAAATATTTGTACCTAATATTTTAACAAAGCAACACTTTATTTAGTATGTTACGGGTAAATGTCGCATTTTACTACAAAATAAATTGTGTGTGAAGGTTTCTTACCACGGAAGTAAGTCTATGGTACAGTTGGAGTAGGCGTTAACTATGCGCAGCTGTGGACGTGTCGAGATGTCAATCAGAATTTCAAGACCATTTCCAAAGATTTGTTATTCATCAAATTAATTTAGTAAGCCCCATTTCAGCCCCATACAATTACAATATATTAATTCACTGAAGCTCCGGGTATTGAGATTAGGTATTTAATAGTATTTCGATAGAGTTTGGCACGAAGGCCTAATTGACATTCCACCAATACGTACAAAGAGTACGTCATTTATCGTACGTACATCCAAAGTATGGAATAGACTACGAGCGTATGTATTCCCTGATACCTAACCTGGGAATCTTCAAATCGAGGGTGAAACTTCTAGGCAAACGTCCTGCCATACAGGCCATGCCTACACTACAACGCAAGTGCACGCACACAAGGCATGATCTTGCTCACAGGATACCGGCGTAAAGTTATAGCTGTGATATCGCCTGTGTGAGGTGGAAATCGCGGTGTGTGAGGGAGGAAGGTGTGTGACACATCTGTATAATATCTATAGTGATGTATATGGGGGTCAGTAGTCATGAAAATTACTACAAATGCTTTGCCCGCCTGTAATATAAAAAAACATTGTTTTTTTTTGTATTATTAAAGTGTTTTTTTAGTGCATATATTGTTATACTTAAAGAGCAAAAATAATGTAATAACTACTTAAAAAAAAACTAACACCTTAAGATGCAGGTATATAATGTATTGTAAAATGAATACATTACATAAACCTTTACATAAAAGAGTATAAAGAACAACACAAATTAACTATTCGCTGGCTTCACGCTTCAATAAAAGTAATAGAGATATCCGTCAGGCATACAATTGCAGGAAATATTTTTAACTTTTTGTTCGTAATATAGCGAACGGATCCGGCATTTTGATTTACTGTCCGTCATTTATTATGAGCATCGATTTTCTTTTTTTACTGTATATTAGCTTATAGCAAATCAGCATGGCTATAGCTAGCATATAGCAAAAACAAAGTTGTAGAGATTAAAAATTCCTATTCTGAAAAAATTCTGAACAAACAACAAAAAAAGGAATGAAAAACGTATTTAACTGTAGGAAATAGAATCTGAATTTTCTTTGCAAACTTTCGAATAATTCCGTTCAATAGAGAACAAAGGATAGTTTACATATATCAAAGATCGCATTTCATTTGCGGTCGCATCTGAAACTGTATTTATTGAGACATATATTACGGAAGGCTTGATATACAATCTATCACAAATACATTGCGCTACAGATACACAATATACATTGCTTTCTCTAGAGCGCAATGTACTTATATTTTCCAAAAAGATCCCATTAACTTGTATATCAATTCCATAAGGTCGTTATTAATAAAAAGTCATTTAATCAACTAACATTTTCTTATAGTGTTTGGAACTCTACGCACTGTCACTGCGGCGATATGACCGAGGAGTACTCTCTAGTGTTAAATTATTTCATGTTACATATTACAACCGAAAATGGCTTTTATTTTATTCACCTTCAGTTTAATTTATGGTATAGGGCGGCAAACGAGCAGTCGAAGCCATAGAGGCTATAAAAACGCACTGCCCTCTTTTCTCTTCCCACCCCCATGGACCACCGTCTACTTACACACCGCACGAAACGCGACAGCACAGCTGTCACTTTACGCCGGTCTCGTACTCTCGTGTAAGCGAGAGGTACCTCCCCGGTCGTGCCGCATTCAATTCAAATTCAAAGCATTCTGTGTGGCACTACCTCTTACTTACTAATACCAATAATTTATTTGTGGACTAGGTAATCTTATTTTGAAATATGTATTTGGTATTTTATTGATAATGTAGTATAGGAGTGATATATTACACGTATCGCGAAGGAGGAAGTGTTGACGAGAAAGTCGCTCTGTTCGCCTAAACTTAAAACGACGCGGCGCGTTGCGCTATCTGACCCTTAACACTTTTCAAAGAGGACGGTCTAACTGATAGGTCACGTGTTTTGCAAAACTGAGCGACTGGCAAATATTTCCCTAAACAAGTTGTATTCTTTCACAACTAAATTTTAGATAAGAATATGCAGTGAAACAATGGGATTCTCGTTTGTAGCTGATAAAATATACCCATAATTGTATTTAAATAAAAATCAAGATAAAAAAAAACCATTGCAACTTCCCATTTATCTGTTATTAAATATAATATATATACGTAATAATATGTATACGTAAATACCCTTACAAATTTCTGAATTAATATAAAATTGTTATTTTTATATTTTGCATCATTAAATTCCGAAAGCCAAGAGACACAGTGCATTATCAATGCACAATTCAACATTACTAATTTTGCTCAATGTTCATTACAGTTGTCCGAGGTTTTTGATCACTACCGATGTTATATATCGGTGTAATTATTACGATGATATGTTGCCCTCCTTCAAGTATGAGTTTTTGTCAGCGCCTCTAGCGGATAGTTAAACAACTAACAAACAATACATTTTTGTGGACTAAACGCAAACTTGTTGCAAAAACTCACTCTGGGTGCAGTTATTCTCAAACTGTACGCAACGGGACAGTGAGTTACTTTTAGGCAATATCATTTGAGAGATAGAACCTTTCTTCTCCGGTCGTGCTGGCCCAGGTTTTGTGCAATGCAACGTACCTCGCTCTATGATGAATATACCATTGGGAAGTCATTAAGCTAAAGTTCATATTTTCGTATATCACAATCCACGTCATCAATTATAATTATTTATAGATATGTTTGGGCGCAAATACGATACTTAACTGTGGTTATGTGGGTATGATGTGTCAATTTAATGGCTAGTGTAATTGGTATTTCACTCGCGTGGATTATGAAAGAACACGAAGCGTTTATAGAAATATTCATCAGCTAATTATTATAACTAGTTGAGCTAGCGACTTCACATGCGTGGAATATGGGTCGTATCAACTTCGAATCTTTCGTGGGCTCATGCGAAACAACTTTTCTAACATGAATGGTATAGTTTAAGATTCTATAAAGGACACAGACAAACAATAATTTTTTTTAATATATTTTGTAGAGAAATCTATACATTTGCACATGGGTAAAAACATATACGTAAATTATATATGCACAGCATTGAAAAAGAAACAGCGCATGATGACGGTTCCGATAATATGATCACCTTCCCCAATATGAAAGTAAAAAATATGACATAATATTAAGTTAAAAAGAGATGAGCAATTATTGATGTAGCAGAAAGGCACTTTTGAGCTGGACTGTGTCAGAGTGAGATAACGCAATACTACATTTTAAGTTTAGGCGAATAGATATACCTACGTCACAATTGTAGAATAGAGCTTTAGTAAGAGGTAGTGGCACGATGTATGCATGTAGCCGAATTGGGCCGACACGACCGGGGAGTCGGCACTCTTGCTTATACGAAACCGGCGTAAAATGACAGCTGTACTGTCGCGTTTCGTGCGGTTTGTAAGTAAGTAGTAGTATGGAGGGAGGAGAAGTAAGGAGGGCAATGCATGTTAATAACCTCTATACAGATGTCTAAGGGCGTCGGTAGTCTTGAAAATGGCTCCGTTTGCTCGTTTGCCACCATACACTTTAAAAAAACATTCAATTCTACCTTCTTTGCATTATGGATAATATTTCACACAACGGACAAATTTTTATCAAGATCACTCTAATACTACTTAGCACAATCTGTTCTTTATGAAAATATATGTTTTTAGCTCACCATTTTGATACTTTGTATGTTGCCAAGGAAGAAACCAAGATGCACAGAGATGCAACTGCAAGTATGATTTCTGTGACACCGCAATAAGCTTATATACTACCTTCTTTACCTCTGAACTTAGCGACCTGTGTGTGGCGCATCCAGGCGATAGATCTTGCACATAATTTATTCGTCCATATATTTAAGGTTCTATGTTTTCTAAATTTGGAATATCATCGGAAATTAATTAATTCCATACGTTTAAGTCATGGAGCTTTAAGTAACAACATTAATTATCAGCTTTAATCAATCTTTGGACAAATTGATGGCGTGTTCCTTTGGAGTACAGAAAACTGACCCCATTGCACGGTTCCGTCGAAATAGTAAGGACTGTTCAAAGGCAGCCAGAGAGTCCCCAAGGAGGAGAAGTCTGGCCTTTTCACTGGAGGGATCCTGTTGCTTGTAGATCTGGGACCCTAAAATTTTAGCGGCTAATGGCACCCACAGGGGTTAAGTTGGTATTTCACTCACAAGTGTCGAGTTCGATATAGGTCAAGGGGTTCGATATAGGTTACATAGGAATTTAGACGCTATTAAATGACAGACTTGTATTTATTAGTTGTCTATCAATGTGGAAAAAATCAAAGTATTATTGTAGTATATTCCTCAATGAGGTCAAACAATTTATTGTAAAAAAAAGCTTATACTCAAGTAGGAACTAAGGCCTGTTTTTGACTAAGAAACTAAAAACATATTTGTCTAAGTTATCTATACATATAATAAAATCGTAAGGAAGTTAAACTGTACACTGAATAATTTTTAAAAGAATACTTGGGGCGTAATCTACAATCGATATAGAGGGAAAAATATAGTTTTTAGTATTTTTGTCCGTTTGTCTATTTATCTGTTTGTCTGTAGGTATGTCCGGGTTAAACTCAAAAAGTACTGCATAGATTTACTTCAAATTTTGTACGAATATTACTAACAGGTCGGGTTAACATATAGGCTATTTATTATCTCGACATTTTCACGAGATCGAAACTTCTGCCGATGAAACCTAGGGGTACAGCTAGTACATAATAAAATCGTAAGAAACTCAAAATTGTACATTGAATATTTTTTCAAAATAAAACTTGGGGCGCGAATCGTGATCTACAATCGATATCGAGGCCAAAAATATTGTTTTTGGGATTTTTGTCTGTTTATCTGTTTGTCTGTAGGTATGTCGGGTATAAACCCAAAAAATACTGCATGAATATTACTAACGGGTCGAGTCAAGATATGGGCTACGTATTATCTCGATATTTCCACGCGATCGAAACTTATACGGGTGAAACCGCGGGACGCAGCAAGTCTACCAATAAAGTAAAATAATACTATATTTTTTTAGTATATGAGGGCAAACGAGCAATTGGAGAGCGATTGGATTTTCACTACTACCGACGCCCATAGACATCCGCATAGAGGTTATACAGATGAGTTGCCCTCCTTCCTCCTCCTCCATCCATAAGCCACTGGTTACTTACACTCCGCGCTATATTTGCCTTTCATCTCAAATGTGCAGATCATATCAATCGTCATGTAATTTCTTACATTATAACGTCCTACAGTTAACCAACTGAATAAATCAAACTAATCAGATACTGAAGATGGCCATTCGGTATTTGTAAAGGTCTGGACGTGTTATGAAACACATACGTTTAACTCGGACATGGACGGCCCCAGCCAATCCTGTTTCTTGTTTGGTATTTAATGACACCGGCGAAATAGTATTTGGTAAATTTCGATAGGTAAAAAATTAATTATATTAAAACTATATTATATTGTTTGTGAAGTGATTAATTATATGATAATTATGTATAAATGTATTTATGAAGTTTTGGACGACGTCAAAGAGGAAATCGTTAGAATAACCATTTCCAAAATATTATAGGTAAAATGTGATAAAGGAGAAGTAGTAAAGTCAGAAGAAAAACACGACGAATAAACAATTGAACCGGAGCGTGTCACTACAATTATTATGCGTATAACTAATCTAGTGGCATTCCGAACGTGTCTCGTTAAAAGACGTACCGCCCACAACTTTAACCGAAAAATAGAAAAGAAAATCTAATTCACTCGTTTAGTTATTAACGAAATTTTATGTCGCAACTTAGGGGGTGGAAGGCATTATAAAGAAGTACCGGTTTTATTTAACCACGACCTATAATGGAGATTGGTAAGAGCCTGTCCAGATTGAGCGAATTACGCGCGTATTAGGCCTGACTACAAACAATTTAACGATGTGGTCGGGGTTCAAGGCCCTCAGGAGTCGTGTTTCTTTTTTTATGTCTTTCTTTTTTTACATTATTATGTTGCACATTAAATATAATAAAAAAGTACTGAACTATATTTATTACTATTTACTAACTACGTGTGTGAAATTTTGAGGGACTTGAAACCCGACCACCTCGTTATATTGTTTGTAGTCAGGCCTAATACGCGCGTAATTCGCTCAATCTGGACGGGGTCTTAGTTGTTCTAGAGATACTTAAAATCAAAAGAATACAACTTTTCATCGTAATGATATTACGTATAAATTTTATGTAACATAAAAAATAAGCCGATAACCTCATAATGTTTCTTAATGTGTAGCGTTCTATCAACAATCATTTCTGCATTAATTTTATAAATAGGAGTCGTCTTGATCTTAGACCTCGGTTAAATTTACATTTTATGTAATATTTGTCGCCCGTAAACTCAAATCCACTTTAAAAGGGAAACTATAAGTGTTAACAAAGCCAGTTGCGAAAGTTCACTTTATTCGTATGTCATAATAAAACATTGAAAATCGATTTTGTATGTAGTGTCAACTACATAGTAAATAGGTAGCTCTAGGTAAAAGTTAAGATAAGATTAAGAGCTCGGCCCTTTAAGCTTCGAATAACCATTTGGTTTCGCGATCGACTTTTAATCGTTACATCTTGATATAATTAATGTAAAAAATAATAATAAAATTGACATAATAGCTCGTCATATTATTAATTTATTATAATCATTTAAAATATTTTGAACCATTTTTATTATAAAATTTAGTTCTCAAATATTCGTGTCAACTACTTTATTCTACGTATAAGTCATAAATTAACGTATAAAATTTTCCGTAACGAAATTAATTGGTTTAGCATATTATTTGCAACATGTTTGCATTTTAAAATGTCATCTGTATCCAGTGCTAGAACAAAACATCTAGAAACATATCGAACAACGCTTCAACTAAGAATTGAAATAAATATTTATTTAGGAAGAATGATGTATTACATAATGTTAGTTATAGTACTATATTGCTTTATGTATGTATATTTATTTATTAGTTTATAAAAGTTTAACGAAACTGTAAGTGTTTGTTGTTGTAATCTTGTTTAGAGTAACCACAGAGTAAAGAGACGGTTTCTTGCCTCCTCATATGTTTTATCGTTATAACGTCAACTGCACATTGTCTGTATTGGTGATAAGACAAGATTCGAGATATCCATCTGAGCCATAACACCAAACGAGTGAAACCGTTGAGCTCTTACCTGCAATACTACTGTAATAAAAAAAGGAGTCACCATCAAATTTGGCTACATTTTTAAGCTAGATGCGATATACATTAAATGTACTACGTACAGTGAATTTCACTCAATGGCGATATAAACTTTTTTAAGGTGTACATGAACATATTGAAGCCGACCCTGAGTATTTATATTAGATTTGATAACTCAAACCCCTAACTAATACGCCTATATTTTTATTCCCGTCAAGGATGATAAATGATACAGTCAGCACAGAAGATCATCAGACCGTGTCCATATTATTTCCTGCTTTATCTAAATAATAATTTACATAAAGCAATTCCAACTATCGCGTCCCACCGAAGTTACATCCCGGTTAGCTCTCGAGAAGGAAGGCGTATGTTTTAAATGCGCTCACGAACTATCGCCCAACTCCATTACACATACGTAATGAAATCAAAACCCAAACAACAACACAAAACAGCGAGAGATGATTAGGGTGCTTCTTTTAATTTCTGACAAAAGAACATCTGTCATCTCAGTCCGCCCATGTCCATGGTTGCTGTAAAGCTTCTGAAACTGCCATACGACAGAAAATAATTAAAATAAATCGCGACTAATTTGACTGAAATTATGTAAATTATTCTCTACAATTGACGCAATCTCGTAGGAACAACAAATCATACAGTCAAATTGAGCGACCGGATTGGTCGTTCAATTGACACAGGATGTTATTTAAACACAATTGATGGTGTAAGAATGTAGTACAATATTTTCATTATATTTCTCATTAGACAGAATATTTATAAATTAACCTACTAGAAAGAGATGACTTAAACGCCAGACACAGAGGACAGTGTCATATAATCTTACGACTACTTATGCATTTGCAGTTCTTCCTCCACATCATCATAGCTCCCGTCAAAACGCCGGTTGCAAAAAAGTATTTTTATAAAATAAACAATTATTATTGTCAATTTCATTAATAACTATCTGTACCCTACCAACAGCTAAACTTGCTTGACCTGTCAAGGCAATATACGAAACCGACTGGAATGACGTAGCGCCATCTGTCAAAAATTGGTTGTACCAACTTAGAAACCGTCGTGTATTCATGCCCAACAACTTTGTTAAAGATCGACATATGATCAAATTAATAGTTTACAACTATATAAAGGACATAAGTACAATAAGTAAGTCATTGTTGTTTTGTAATTAAAAATTGCTTTCATGTTGCTGTATTTCCTCATATAATATATTTTTTATAAAGTGTTTATATGGCATATACGTAGTTATACATACATACATACATACATGTATAAGAAGTATTTAAACACCCTTATTATTCATTCACTCCATTTACATTTTTATATTTGGGGTCTATGGTGATGCCATGCACCAACTGGTGTCATTTTCTTAATGCACCTAATAAAGGTTAAATATCTTCAAAACTTTGGAATCTGGATTGACCTGCTATTGGTGTCTATCTACCCCTTGATTGACTAATAAATTTTAGTTAATAATAGGAATGCTAACTACCGAAGTTAAGGGAAGCAGAGATTTAAATCTTTATCAGTTTGTCGATTTAAATCTCTGCATGGAGGTGGAATAATGGCCAAGACTTATCTCCCCCTGGGGAACTGACGAATTCAGATTACAACATCAGGTAGCCATAAAATATCATCGTGATAATATGTATTGCAATAATTTACAACCCTATGCGACTAATAGACAAAACTCCCAAGCAAGGCAATATAAGCTAAGACTTTACTTATAACATGTTATATTGATTTAGCCCTATTAGTGTCAACAATATATGATATAGCAGGTGTGGACGAAGGTTTAAAAAGCAGCTAGCGCTTATTATGCCTAAGCGCCGAGTGTTCCGTGGCTTGTCGTTATAACTAGCCAATAAGTCATCGTCATTATTTGACCCATAACCATTGACACAAAGAAGAAAAGATTAATTGAATGTGGGCTAATTTTATATCCTATCGTTTTAGGAGATAACTCCGCCGGTTCATGCAATTTTAACAAATTATATAAATGAATATACCACTCTCATAATACCAGTAAGAAGCTACTGTGTCGCGTTTTATGCGGTCTGTAGTGTAGGTCCAAGTGCCCATTGGCTAGATGGGGTGGCACCGTAGCTGCATAGGGTCTAGTTACACAGATATATATGGGTCCTTTCCCTTAAAGCATAAAAAGTGATCTGGTTGCTAAATTGCTGCTTTGGAATAGAAAACAATCTAAACTTTTGGTAATGTTAATATAAAACATTAATTATCTATCTTTCGCCAAAAGGTCACTTGTACATGAAATCAATTAATTTATGGTATAACTCATAGAGATTGACGTAATGTAAAATTGTAGGTTTTCTAAATAAGTTAACACGTAGCTATATTATTTTAAATAGATAACAGTTTATTTTGGAAAAGTAAAAAAGACACGTTTGAAATATATTTACAAAAGTGTTATTACAATATCATATAAAACTTATCAATGTGGTATGGTTGCATCACATTTTACATAAATAACAATAACTCTTATATTAACAGGTCTATTGAACAGTCTATAGAGATAAATCTCCATGCGTTTGTAAAAAAAAACAACAAAATCACATCATTGCCACAGAACATTGACATATAGCGCAAATGCTATATCATTATAATTATTATTTTACGAGTACGATTGAGACTAGTCCGGTATTTCTTTCACTTCACAATTCACATTAATTTAACTTAAGATGGGTAGTAGAGACCTTTGTAGTTAAGGGCTGCTCTCTCTTCTTGTTTAAGGGCTGCTTCAGGGTTGTTTTGTCTTTCAAGTTCATCACGTCTCTGTAAAAAAATATACGATTAGAATACAATAGTCCTGCAGATTATATAATTAAGTTTACTCGTAAATGATATATGCATCTTTTTAAATTATAAAAGTAGTCCAAGCGAAGCCAGTGTACGAGAGTAACCCATATACAGTTTAAATTATTTTTCCGTTCAGGAATACATTATTGATATCTCATCTCGGGAACAAAGGTAAACAATATAATGAATCAGAATAAGTGGCATATAATAGAATATTGATCTAGTTCCTTGATATGTTTCTTTATTTAGTTTTCTATTGACTTATTTTATATCTAGATTAATAATTACCCTGTTGGCTTCAATTCCGGCGAAGATGAGGTCTAAACCTTTCTGGATCTCAGCTGACACTGGTGGTGGGGTGGGGACATGGGCACCTTCGATTCTGAATCCTTTCTCGTCAGCGATGTATTTGGCGGAGACGTGATCACCGTTGGGGGCGATGTAGGAGTAAGAGCCAGTTTGCACTAAGGATGGGTTATCTTCAGGGTTTTCAGCGGCCTTCAAGTATCCTTCTTCTTGAGCGATAATGTTGTTACCGGTTTCGTAGCTGAAATTAATACAAAAGTTTGTATGAGGAATCTATATGAATTACAAAGTTACCTATAGGTATAAAATATCACATCTGTTCAGATAATGTTTTGCTGTATGGACATAAGATGACAAATTTTCAGATTGCCTATTGAAATGGATAGATGTTGATGAACTTTATGTACTGCGATCTATTTTTTTTAAATACCCATCGTTGATCTATTGGTTAACTTTTAGATATGATGATGAACGTGTTACGTGCTCTTACGATATAATATACCTATAGTAGGTAACCTGTGTAACAATTAAGCAGTTGAGGAAGACATTTTCAAAAATCACTATATAAATATAATAAGAATAAGAATTCAATCTGAAATCTCTAGAATAAGAATTTGTGTTTCTATTTGTATTTTAATACTATCTCCGCTACCTGTCGCCATATTTAGTTCCAATATTTTACCTTTCTTTTCTTGTAAGATACCTTTATAAGAAATTAGATTTATCTGCCTTTTACATTTTAAAGGTAAATGTGTATTTTCCTTTGATTATTTTAGGGCACGTAAAATTGCTAATAATAATAATGATTTATTATATCATTACACTTTTTCTAAATTAACAAACAGTATTTTTGAGTGTTCTAACTTGTAAAAATAATGGATAGGAATTAGATTGGACCATCGAACAATGTGATTGCAAAAATACATACGCAGATTTGTAACTTCCATCGAGGCTTTGTTCCTTGTCTAAACGGAGGATAGGGATGACGGTGATAATTTCTTCCTTAATGTCTTCATCTTTTTGAGAGGCGGCTGCGGCAAGCGCGAGCGCAACGGATAAAACAATCTGAAATTAAAACACATTTAAAATTAAATATACTGTTTCTATGTGTGAAACCGCATTATATCAATGAAGAAAATCTTGATAATACGGATGTCTTTAAGTGTCGTCGTCATATAAAATTCAGGATGTATAGAACACTCTTGCCTCAATTACAATGTAATGAAACGACGTTTTTTTGGACACCGTACTGTTCTTAAAACAATGCATTATGATGTCATGCTGAAGAGCTTAATCATATTCGCGATGTTGTAAGATAAGGCGGAGCGTTACAATAGGTACATTACAACATCTCATTTGCCACACGGCGGGGCGAAAGCGGACTCCGTGTAATCTGTATTGACAATAATTACGTCTCGTGTAACGGATCTTTTAGCGTAATACTTTAAGCTTGTTTCGTATGGCATTTGTTAACTTTGTTATTTAAGTTGTATAGTTGATAGAATGTATTGTCACTTCTTGATGGAAATTCATATACTTTGATTAAATAATATACCTTTTTATGCTATTTATTCTTTTATTAACTTAAATTACATTAAATACGACCAGTTTAATTTACTTGTCGTCAAGTATATAGTTAATTTATCATCAGGATTACTTACGCTTTAAGTTTCAGTATAGTTTTATTATTGAAATCCCATAATCTAATAAAAGTCTTTATCATTTACATTAATTTGAATATTTTTGATAGAATATTAATTTCTAAATTTGCTTCGTTACGTTTGGTTATTAATAATTACGTTTGTGTTTGCTAATTAAATTCAATTTTATTTAAACAAAATTAAGTATGTTTGTAAAAGTCTATGAGTGTTATATTGCTGAGTCCTGCTCCGGTATTTGTGATTGTTTACGAATTTGGACAGATAAAATTTGATAACGATCATGATAAATTTGGTATACATATAGTTTAAATAAACACAACTTATAGCGTAACAGTAACAATAAATATGTAAATTTCTTATATCGAAATATAAAAAAATCAAATCGATTCCAAATATAGAAAGGTCTGCGACTTGTATGTCAAGGTTACGACTTTATTGCCCCGAGTGGTATTTTATATATTTGTGAAGATGTGTCGTATCAACGTACGTGTACGTATAAAAAAATTGTAAATCATGTCAGTTTGTTCGTGTTTCACATATTTGGTATTTTTTATGTTTCAAAACCTTAAAAGGGAAGTTAATTTTTATTATAAGCCATCAATTAATCGAGTTCTTATATATATTCTGTTGTCATAGATACTTCAGAAATATTAATGATTTGTTAACTTAATTTTATGTGGTAATAAATATTGTGACTTAAACATAACTCTGACACTTCCGCAATAAATTATTTTTTTAATAAAATTAATTAATTTCTCAATAATTAAGTAAAATAATGGTAAAGTGCGCAGTTTTTTATTTTTATCTCTTATAGACCTAGGTTTTGCAAGACTTTAGAAAAACATTTTAAAGAAGCGGCGGTTTTTGATATAAAAATTGATCATTTTTAGGGTTCCGTAGCAAAATAGCATAAAAGGGAACCCTTATAGATTCGTCACATCTGTCTGTCCGTCCGTCTGTTCTTTCGTCTGTCCGTCCAAAAAATGGCTGTGACTAACGGACGGACCGACGTCCGTCCGAAAGTTACAGCCATTTTTTCCGAAACTATTGGGCCTTCGTAGTTGTAACTATGTAGGTTGATGTATTCTGTGAACTGTTATTCGAATTTTGAGTAAAAATAAATAAATTAAAAATAAATTCGATACATAGAACTGAATATAAAAGTG
>LUGF01043707.1:206523-217914 GCA_001625245.1 Calycopis cecrops
AGAGAGTGAGAAATCTAAAAAATATATATGCTGTAGATCTCTATGGAAACTATTAAAGAAAATTGGTTTTAGCGAGATATCATTATAATATTTTGAGAAATAATACATTTTCAAAAAACGCAAATACAACTTTTTCGTTCATGCAAAACTATGAAAAACCAAGATATTTTATTTTCTGGTAAAAATGTCGCACAGATCAGTCCAATTCCGTTGGTAAGGAACCCTCGATGTGTGAGTCCGACTGGCACTTGGCCGGTTTTTTATAGCGACCTAAGAATCATGTAGCGAGACCACGTGCTGCAAAATAATTGAAATTTGCACGTAGGTGCAAATTTCAATTATTTTGTGTTAGATGAGATTTTCCTAAAGGTCCAAAAGATTTTATTATATTTAGATAAACATTTTTGAAGTCTGAAAACATTAAACTCATACTAGTTATAAATTTAATGTTATCTTTACACTACGGTTTTCGGCAGATTTAATCTGGATTAAATTAATTATAAAAAATAATGAATTAAAATAATTTAATTTATCGTGGATATTGACTTATTTATATTGACTATTTATATCTATTACGGGCTATTGATTTAGATGACTGACGTAGATGACCGGTTTCCTCTACCATAGAGATATCGATCATATTGATTCAACAAGATCAAAGGTTTACAACATCGGCAGGTAACATCACTTAAACGTACCTAGTCAAAAATTTCGTGACCCAGAATCTAGTTACGCAATTTGTCGACACGACCAACGAGATGTTTGTATAACAAATGTCTTATAAATGCGGGTATTATGAAAGACAAAGTAATAGAATACTCTCACTGTCATTAATAGTAGAACACAAAAAGAAGACTCATTTCCTATTCATTGATAGTCGCGTAACATATTACCAATTTATAATAAATATATTTTACACCGTAATTATATTTGCATTTTCGGCGATAGCTAAGTAAGCGGCGTAATCTTGTCGAGATTGTTTCCGTCTGTTCAACTCGACAAAGAATGACAATATATTGTTGAATTTGCTGATTAAATTACATTTGTGGGCTATGCAGTATTCAGACACGTAAGTTAACTATAAAAGTATATTTTCTTCATTGGATAAAAGAAATAATAATTACATACTAGGTGCTAATAAATAAATAATTACTCACTACTGGTAAAGCTCTTTTTGTAATATTTTGTTAAATAAAAAGTACCCGTGAAAATTAAAAAAATAAAAGATTTTTTTTTGCATTCGGTATGATTTTGATTTCTTTTAATTCAGTTCTTATTATATTATTTACCATTACAAGCTTACAACATATAGTAATAATTTATTAAAAGAAAAATAAATGGATTGATATTTTTCGTAACTAAAACTGTAACTTTAATATGAAAATCAAATACATAAAAATATTTTAGGATTATCGTTACAAATTTTACTTAAGTTATTGTTTGACCAATTTATTTTAACTTTCAAATTAATTTAAAATAGATAGATGGGATACAAATTCGTAAAATATGAAATCAATGGTTGGAAAATTATTTAGAGTACATCTGTATACCACACTTGCTACGTTTTAAAGGGAAAACTATCTGAAACTATAGATTAAAAATCTTGAGTATAGCAATATTATATATTTTGGAGACATAAGTATTATCAGGAATACTCTTACAATATCCTGTAGGCGTTATTTAACAGTAATTAGAAGAAGAAAAACTATTCACAATCAATGAACAAAACATTTAACAGAGTACGTAGCCTTCTTAATGTCAAAGTTGACTCTTCTCATCTACTGACCTCCTTTAGTTCAGTTGCAACTAGCTATTGAGTAACCCGATTTTAATGTAATTGAATGCAATTTGTGTGTTGACCCACACATTTACATCATCAACGGAGATGACTTTATGATCTTTAGATATGTGATTCGATTTTTATTTAAAATTAATCGAAGAAAGTTATTGATTTTTTAACAGATAATATATTAGAGTTTATTATCAATATTAACTTTTCTAAATTTCAACTTACCAATACTTTCATTGTGGATGAGTTTTTTTTGTGCGACCGAGATGCACGTGACTCTAGAACTATGTCAGAAAGGTAGTATTACGCGGCCTTATATACTACACCCCTGCCACGATGCGCGTTCCGTCCTGAGGCATCACACTTTCATAGCCGATATATCTCTGCAATAGGCTGGATTTTGATCATTTATCCGTTCCGTGGTTCCATTCCAGGATTTGATTTTGGATTTTTTTAATTTCTACTCTACTTACGTACTTCATATAATTTGATAATTGTATTGATAATGAATATACTTCCCGTTTAAAATATTTTCTTATTTTCTATTTATCTTTCCAATCTTATAATATTCTAAATGTATCTAACTAACATTTAGAATATTATAAGTTTACAAAAAGTAGATGAGTATGTTATATTTTGGTAGGTATATAAAATTATTGATGGAAGTTATTCGTATTGATGGAAAAATTTTAAAGTAAATATAAAATGTATTCAGTAAATAAAGGAAATTGTGTAAAAAACTTATTTTTCTCTTCTAGTGATATTATAAAATAACAATAGATTAATCTAGGTATAAACCTAACCCTTGATACAATGCTGATAAATATTTTATTTATTGTTTCTTAAAAAAGTATGTCGACGACGGTGAGAAGAAAAGAGGCCTATACCCAACAGCAAGTAGTATGTGGCTGATTAGATGTATTCTTATATCTCAATGTGGAATTAATAAATACTTTCGGGAGTCATTGGCAATTTTAAGTCGGAAATAGGTATCATGGAAGCATGTATGGTATTTGCGTAGAAAAATTCTTAATTTGAAAGGTAATAATAAAAGGCGTTGTCTTTTTCTGTTAGACTGTGTCAAGGTTATCCAAAATCCAATTCACGTTTTGGTCGTAAATAAATTAATATACATTAATATATTATAATGTATTCATAAAGACGTGGAGCTTAAATACTCACTATCACTTAAATATTGACATGCCACAAAAATACGTGCTGTAGATTCGCACTACTACATTTGAAACAAATATTTTTATAAGTAGGTATGTGTAAATATATTTATAAGGATATCACCTAATAAAACTCTATGTGAGCTCTATATTAATTAGCCTAAAAAACTATCACCAAACATAAACGTCTATGATTTGCTATTCATTCTTAATCAAATTTAGAGTTATTTTGATAGATTTCGTGATATTTTTAAATTTGGAGCTATTCATGTTTTTAAAACAAATACTGTTTAGTTGAAGTGTTTTTAGTGTCTCACTGTGGGCTCAGGTTCGAAGGTGGGATAAGCGTATATAGGAATCGAGTTACATAAGCAGAAGGCGTTGTTTTCGCTCGTCAGTGTGGCAATATCTCAGTATCTCTAGAAGCCTTGTGCAATAAGTCTAAAGGGTGTATGTCCAGACTTGAAAAATGTTCAACTTTATGTTTTTCAAGCGACGACTCTATACAACCATTTTTAATGGGAAACATAACACAAAATTATAAACATTATGTATACTAATCGACAATATAATTCCAAAGAGCCTAGCAAAGGTGCAAATATTTGAAAAATCTAGAATTTCTTTACTATAATTATTAGATTTACTAAGACTGTTGAGCCCTTTCACAGTGAAAAGTTTTATACATTTTAACCTTCGCCTTTACGGTATTCAATTGAATTTTAATAATATTGTAAGTATCCAATTAATATTTTTCACAATTTGACACCTTGATTTGATAAATTAGTATGTACCTTGTAAATTACCTAAAAATATATGTTATTCTATGTATATCTTTGAAACGCATAATAAATCAATATATCTGCGTGATGACATGCATGAATATGCTGGAATTCATTGCCATTTATGTTTTAGTGACATTTAACTGTGCATGCGAGAGCCTGCTGATAAATTTTATATTTATCATATTTTTTAGCTGTAGTAAGTAGTATCAGTTTTTATTTATTTTCATAGTTATTTCAACAATTCGGATGGTTTTTTTTTGTTTTTACGGTATAATGGGGCAGACGAGCAGCCGGAGCCATTTTCATGACTACCGACGCCCACAAACATCCGCATAGAGGCTATACAGATGCGCTGCCCTCCTTTCTCCTCCCACCTCCATGGGCCACCGGCTACTTACACACCGCACGAAACGCGACAACACACAGTTGTCACTTTACGCCAGTCTCGTGTAAGCGAGAGGTACCTCCCCGGTCGTGCCGGCCCAATTCGACTGCATGCAAGCATGCAGTATGGCGCTACCTCTTACCAAAATGATGGTGAACCATGGTGAACCTGGAAATAGAACAAATAGCCAGAAACGTTACTATTCAAAGTGGAATCGTTTGTAGGCTTAGGGCCACTTGCACGAATCAGAGTTAATTAAATGTTTACTTAACTTGTCAAGGCCGATGCACCTTGATTTAGTTATTTAACTCCGAGTTAAATGCTTAACTCTGATCTGTGCAAGTGGCCCTTATTAATTTAAAATATGTGGTTCTACTTGCAATTGACGAAGAGGATTTTCTTTCCTAATCTTGAACTAGAACATTCGATTCTTGCATTGTTAGCTTTTATTATAATCACAGATAAAACAGATTCGAAGTTGCTAATTGTTGTTTTAAGGTATCGGTAATGGAGTACGTTTTATTTTCGTGGACACAAAGGAATAATACATATACGTATGATACCTAGCAGCCCGGGTGGCCCCTAGACCTATGTAGGAATCGACGCTTAGTGCAATAAAAACTAAACCCCTGTGGTGCCTTCAGTCGCTATAATTAGAGGATACCAGGTCTGCAGACAACAGTATCCTTTCAGCAAAGGCTGGCCTCAGCGAAAAGGTCAGATTTCTCCTTAGGGACTATCCGGCTGCCTTTGAACAGTGACTACTACGTCGTCGAAATCTTGCAATGGGGTCAAATTCCCATCTTTGCCACCAATACATCCGCATTGGACCCGCCTGTCATCCCAACGCTGCCGTCAGCTGATTCAGAGAGACGGGTGTAGGACTTCTCAGCTGCTCTTAGTTTGGCTTCTCTCCCCAAACTTGTCCTGGCCTGCAATATGAGTAGCCCTGTCCGGCATAGCTCTGGGGATCACAGAGGAACGCAAGTCCCCCTCAGCCACGGCAAGGTGGCATCTTTAGGGGGGGAGGTGGGTGGGTCGTAATTGAGTAACTAAGGCAAAGGTATCTTGCATTCTTTATTTGTGTGTATAGGAATCTGTTTTTCCTGTGGTATTATTAGTATGTAACTAACGTTAATGAATGCTTGTCTTAGGTTCGAAAGTAAGTCTTTCATTTAGCAGAATCATTCAGCCATTTTTTAGAATTACAAAGTTTCAAATGTAACTTTGGAATGTTAACAAAATGCGCCACTTTTTCTATTACTTGCTTAAAGTAGCAGTACCTATACAACATTTATTTATTTTGCAAATTTTTGACTTTTGACTAACACCAAAAAGTTTTTACACAATTGGCATCGTTTTCAACCGATTTGTCCGTCCAGTTTGTAGCATTATCTTTTTTTATAGCATAGGGGAACAAACAAGACATTTTCATGACAATCTACGCCACAGAGCTTTGGCCTGAAAGTGAAACAAACAAACTCATATTCACATTAATAATATTAGTAAGATAATATAACATTAGATATCCAAAATCTCGGTCCTCCATAATTATGAAAATTGTTAAATTTTGTGAAGGTTTAAATTATTTTATGAAGGTTAAGTATTAAGGTTCTATGAATTAAATTTCGTCATAGCGATTATGGGACGATTGCTTCACAAAAAAACGCTTAAGATCTCATTTTGAATAGCTCCTGAAAAACCTTGAACAAATTATATAAATAAATTAAAAATGAAATTTGACGTCAAAAATAGTTTTATAGGTTTCATAATTACTAAACAAATGTGAAAGTTTCATTAGCGATAGTCTAGATAATATACTTATACATATAAACATTGATTGTGATAAACTATCTTCTAGGTACATTTAAAATTAATATTTCTCACTAATTAATCTCTCAACGCGTAAACGAAACTACTGAACCGATCGAACTGATTGGCTTGTACAAGTATATATTAGCTTCTATATTCTTGGCCCCTGTGAAAAAAGGATTGTAAAAAAATATTTCGTTTAGGCGCTAAATTAGGGTTCAAAGTTTGTATTAAAAGATCGAAACTAATGAAATTGTGTGCAAGGCTAATAAAAAAATCATAAAATGACAAAACAGACGTGATAATGATGAATTCAATTTCTAATTGTTTCAATTAAATTTTAATGAAAATTTAATTCCTAATTGAAACGATCAGGAACTTAATTCAACATTATTCATTAATTTTTAGTTTTGATACAGAACCTCCTCAAAGGTAAAAATGTTATATCAGACCGCTTGTTTCTGTAACAGATGAACATATTATGCAATGGACACAGTAAGGTTACCGACATTACGCGTAGAGTAAATGGTCTGTGCATATTGCTCCCACCCATTACTTTGACTCAGGAAATGTTTGTTTGTACTGCGGTGGGCAATAAAATTTTTATTGTATTTAAATGAGACAATAAGTACTGTTATTAAAGTAATAACTGGATCGAATAAGGTATCGTATATGCTTTTATTATTCCTCTTTAATAGTTGACTTTATTGTTAAACAGAGCTTTGAATTTGCCAAGTGGAAAATGCTGTCTTCACCACTACTGCCAGGATAGATGTGAAAGTACTCTTCTACTTCCGTTTCTTTGATAATTGCCCCAGAGGCTTAAAAGTTAATGAGTTTTTTTTAATAATAATATTCGTGGACTTTAGATACTATGTTAGTCTAGCCACTTAAAGTAACGTAAGGATTTGTGTTACGGGTACTAGACAACGGAAATATATTCAACATTTTTTATAAATTTAAGAAATGTTTATATATTTAAGATTTTTGTTATAGAAATACATATAATATATAGTCGGGATTCGAACCTGTGATCTCTGGCTCAATTCCTAAAACATGATCGGATAAGCGTAGCATATGCTTATCCGAACATGTTTTAGGAAGAGGTAGTGTCACATTGAATGCTTGCATGCAGCCTAATTGACCCGGCACGACCGGGGAGGTACCTCTCACTTACACGAGACCGGCATAAAGTCATTGCTGTGCTGTGCGTTTCGTGCGGTGTGCAAGTAGCCGGTGGTCTTTGGAGGTGGGAGGAGAAAGGAGGGTAGCGCATCTGTGTAGTCTCTATGCGGATGTCTGTGGGCGTCGGTAGTCAGAAAAATGCTCCCATTGCTCGTTTGCCCCCATTACCACGGCGCCCGCCGAAATTAAATCAATGATAAGAGCTAAAGAGAACTTCCAACATTTACCTTCAGCAATTCAGTAGATTTTTAGATGGTAATATAGCGTCCGACCACTCTATGTATAATTGAAGACATGGTAGTTGAGTTGCATTTCGGAAACTTGATATAGCGATTGTATTCACTTTCAGAGGCAGGTTGCAGCGATTGGCATCTGTACCAGCACGATGTATTGTACTAGATTTTGTCGAGACGCCCTTACGATGTATTTTAATAAAGCTGTTCTGTTTCCTTTATTGGTGCCTATAAGTGTTTTTTAATATAATATAAGCGGTTAAAGGTGCTGTCAGAGCGATTCTCTTGACTACAGACACCCATAGACATCCGCATAGAGTTTATACAGATGCGTTGCCCTCCTTCCACCTCCCACTTCCATGAACCACCGGCTACTCACACACTGCAGTAAACGCGACTCCACAGCTGTCACTTTACGCCATTCTCTTGTAAGCGAGAGGTCGTGAGAGTCGCGTCGAGCCTCTTGGGCTACATCCAGGCATGCAGTGCTGCACTACCTCTTCCTAACAGTGTATGTTAATGCTATAAACGATTAGAAAACCTTTTCTTATCGATTCTTCAGTACCTTCGTACGGGATGAATAAGAATACATCCTTGACATTAGGTTGACGAAGCGCCCACTTGCTTGTAAAGGTTGCGTGACTTCCACACATTCTGATGACTAATGCGAATTTTTAAATAGGTGCGTATATTTTTATGCAATACTTACTATTTCTCACCATACCTATAGGTTATATTATAATATTCATTCATATAGAAAGTTTGTGACTTCGTAGTTTTAATATAATTTATTTGTTTAACATTTACAAAATGTCGATTCGCTCATGGTCACAGGTTACACATATTTTTGCAAATATGCACCGGTGTGGACTCTGAGGAGGTCTTAAAGTGTCGTGGAGCTGTAAGTGTCCCAGGTTTACCAGATCGTGGGCATTTCTGTGGTTTGCTGATTACCGATAAGGGGCTGACTCCTTCGAAGAAACCAGAGCTATATGGCGCCATAGAAAAAATCCCGTCAAAAGACCATGTTTCCAATCTGACCCTTTGTCCCGTGAATCCGCTTCCCACCCGCTTCTATTTATCCTGTTTTGCTGAAAGATGCTTACAAGGCCGGCAACGTATCTACTAGATCTCTGGCGTTGCTGGTGTCTGTGGGCGTTGGTGATCCCTTAACATCTCGTTTGCCCCCTATACTGTAAAAAAGTACCCTCGGTGCAGATTGTCTCGTCCAATGTTCTGGGATTCTCCCCATTCTACTGAGACCCATAACCACGATATTAAAACAATTAAATAAGTATAAAAGCTTTAATATTTTGTATTATCTTAATTTTCTTTATTTTCACCTGGAATCGTTATTACCAGTTGTCGATGGTTGCTTTATAGGGAAAGTAAACAAGTTGAACATTCCCACTCATGACTGACAGTATCGATGTTGTAATCCAATCGGGATAATTATCAACACGCCTGATCTACGTGATTGTTTTGTGCATTTATTAAGGCCCATGTAGGAGGGAAGAGGTTGGAGGGCAACGCATCTGTATAGCCTCTGTGCGAACTGTCTATGGGCGTTGGTGGTCATGAAAATAGCTCCGACTATACGTTTGTCGCCATAAACTATAACACTACCACTTGTGCATATCATCTGTATGTAATGAAAAATGAAAATGAAATTTTTTAATTCAAAATAGAATTACAGGAATTACTTTTTGAGCGTCAACAATTAAATCTACCACATATCTATCCATTGGAACTTAGTAAATTTTGTTCTGTTTTGGCAAGTCCGATCAGGGCGATACTGGTAGTCCCTCGAATGAGATCGTGGCTATTACGTATAATATAACCTTTGTTCTCATTAACAATCGTCTGACAAACTATCATACTTACTTCATACTAATATTATAAATGCGAATGTAAGTTTGTTTGTTACCCTTTCACGCGAAAACTGCTCAACCGATCATCATGAAATTTTGTACACATGTTCTTGGAGGTATTAGAAGTAACATAGGATAGCTTTTATCCCGAAAAAATGTTCCTGAGGGATGCCATGGAATGATTTTCCACGATATCGAAATTTACGCGGGCGAAGCCGCGGGGCGCAGCTAGTATTAAATATGGAAGCTTACTATTAGTAGTGCCATATGCAATATATTTTTTAATGTTATTTTGACACCATTAACAAAGTAAATAAAATAATAACTAATAACAGAAATTGATATTAGCTTATTGCATTAAATAATGATAATTATAGAATAATGATATTATAATAATTAATTTATACTTAAGGATAACCAAAATATAATAAAAAAATAAACTTATTTAGCCCAAGATTCATAAATATTAATTTTTTGGCCTTTCGTCCGTAGTATGTAAGTATGCCGTAAGTATGTATTTTAAAAACAATATTCAATATCCTGTTCGAAATAACTTAAAAATTCATTATAGATATAGATGATAATAGAATTAAGTTAAGCACAAAATAACCTTGACATATAAACACACACAAAAAAATATTTAAGCCATTCTTACCTACATTTTATTATTAATAACAATATTTTCGTGTTACCGCTAACGTCACTATGGAAATTAGTTATATATCACTATATATAGACATCGCCTGAATTTTAAGCGGACAGACCATTGCTGTATGGCAGCCAAAACAAGCTAGTATGACAGGATATCCATCTCTCGCTCACAAAATCAGACGTAAAGTGACAGCAATTTAACGGATTTTATGAGATTTTTACTTTCTGTCAGTATCGACTCTTATTTCTTTTTTAAGTTATACCCGAATTGGCCCTTTTTTGGTTTATGCAGGGCTATTTACGTATGATACCTAGGAGCCCATGGAAGCCCTTATACCTATATCGGACTCGACACTTAGTATAATACCAACTAAACCCCTGCCGTTATAATTGGAGGGTCTGCAAGCAACCGGATACCTCTAGCGAGAGGCACCGCAGGCGACATCGGCAAAGAGGCCAGACTTCTCCTTGGGAACTATCCGGCTGCCTCTGAACAGTTCCTACGACGAATACGACGATGTAGATAAGGTTCTCATCCTCAACTCTGGCCCCAGTACTCCAAAGGAGCACGCTACCAATATCCAATTCGGATTAGCCATTTACTCCAAACCACGCAGCCCTCTGTTGAATCCGGGAATGAGTGCATATTATTTTTCATGTTATACCAGCTCATACTAACGCTTTTGTTGCACGTTTCTCGAGGTTTCGAAGATTATGGTATAGTGCTACGGAGTAATATTGAGAGTCATTATTTAGTACTAATATGAATTACAATAATGTTAAGACTTGAAATCAGCCTCTTTTTTAGCTTTATCTACAACATGCTTGACAATGCCTTGTGGCGATTTAGCCCACGATATTAACCGTAGATGGTGTGTATATCTCTTCTTATGCTCTTGTCACCTAGCTCCTGTACCTTGCTCTAGAAAACAAAAAAATGGCCCACTATAAGAACAATAAAAATATGATTTCTATTGGTTAGGTTGGGTTGGTTAGGTTAGGCCCTACTCCTCCCCCTCGACGGATCTCCACCTTGTCTGTTCTCTGTAGGTTTATGCTTTGTGCCAGTTACGGATCACTACTTTTGACATAATATATTGTCTACATCGCATACCATGATGAAATAAAAATTGGGAAGAAGGTTTCAGCAAAATGTTTTTTTATACCTACATGTATATACTTATTAAGGACCAAGGAGGGTCTACTATCGCCTCCCTCCCTCCACCTTGTCGTGGTGAGGGGGCTTAGTAGCCGTGGCTTGGACAACCACGGTGAACCAAGAGGGATCCCAGGTGGGGACGCGTCGGGTGGGCTTCGCTGGGGCCCGCTCTGAATGCGTCCATGGAGGAGGGGTCGCGGGAGGAGAGGTGTCTCGGTGTGTCGTTACCGTGCACCCTATCTCACGCGACCGAACGGGGGCGTACCGTCTGTTGCGTTGGCGGTGGGGCAGCAGAGGAAGAGGAGATGCGGTGTGTCGTTGCCGTCCTCCCTGTCCTCTGCGGCCGTTTAAT